>JAJIBD010027380.1:0-20136 GCA_021461705.1 Cryptotis parvus
AACAATGGAGTGAGAGAACATGCAAAAAGAAGAATATACTCTTTCCTTTTTGAGAATTAAATGGGTGGGACAGAACTACCCATGATCCTCACAAGGCGATTGAACCTTTGATAGCTTAGCATTTCTTGAGCACTCCGGGTTCCTGCATGGGGGTGAGCATGTCATTCAGGAAATATGTAGTCTCTATGAGCACATAACAAGGAAAGAATGCAGAGATTGCTCTCCCCAGCAGTATAATACCTATGAATATGCACACATATGTATTTACACTAATGCAGAATTATAAACTTGCTCCAGAGGGGAGAAGAGTGTTGAGACCTGATGCGGAGGCATTTCCTAATGGATGTTGTCTGTCGTCTGTTTCGGCTAGCTGATTGACAATCACATGGGGCTCTCAGATGGAGAGAAGAAGGGAATTCATTTGCTTATGCAAATAGGAGCACTCTTAATAAATTACCTGACCTAGCTACTTGGAGCAACTACAATTCTTTCTGGGTAAATCTTTGGGGCAAGTTTCAGAAGGATCTTAGGGCCAACGCTTTAGCTTCTCCCCTTCATTTCCGACCAAGTCCTTTATCAAGGATGGTATTTATTATATATTTATTTATATATAATATATAATAAATATAATTATACATAATTATATATTTATTATATATTTATTTATTATAACTAATTCTGACCCCATTTATCTACCTAGGAAGATGATATGCATATGAAACTTATCTTGGTACTGTCTTCCTTTAATTAGTATCAACTCTTACATGTAAATAATGGGGGAAAGAAAAAAAATTCTGATGAGATCCATTTTGGAAATAAAATAACAAGTTGTGATTCTAATAGGGTAGTGAGGGAGGAGGGAAATGGTGAAAAGAGAATGAAGGCAGTGTAAGAAGCGGAAGTCAAACAGTTTATTCTTACAACTTTGTCTTAATCAAAAGCAAACCAGTGTTTCAGTGGAAGAAATTAATCAGCATTTCAGATGGAGTGTAGAGTTTGGGGGACAAACTACATCTGGAAGGCTGTTCGGTTACTTTATTTTACTTTTTTTGTGGCAGAACCTGTTAGGTTTTTTTGTTTGTTTGTTTTTGGGTCACACTCTCGCAACTCTCAGGTTACCCTGGCTCTTCGCTCAGAATTCTCCTGCAAAGCGGGATCACATGGGACGCTGTGATCGAACCCGTAGTCAGTTGTATGCAAGGCAAATGTCCCCATTGTGTTATCATCTGTCCTCTGTTAGGATTCTTAATATTTATCTTTTTCTTCTGACAAGACCTGGACTGAATTTTCCAACCTTTTGTGTACTTAAGGGCTAATCACATGATTAAATTCTCACCAATGAACACCTCTACCCCTGATCCATGACAATACCATCATGCGGTGCCCTATGATGAAAAAATGAGGGATGTTGCGGGTTAGGCAGTAGAAATATTCTTTAGGTTTTACAGCCATTAGTTTACTGTTCGAGTATCCATATTATCTTGCTCTCTTACATCGCACCCAGTAATCACCCAGAGTGACTACTCCCTCTTTACCATTGTCTAAGTGATCCTTTCCCGACCTGCTGACCCTCTCTGCCAGTGGCAAATCTCCCAAGAACTAATTCCCCTGTTCTTAATTTTAATGCTTTTAGCATTAGCTATTCCACTAATATTTATTAACGTCTTGAGTGATATCAGTCTGATTTTGTCCTCTCCCTTTGACTCATTTTCTCAGCATGATACAGTCCAGATCCATTCATACATTTGATTAAAATGATGAAATCTGCTTCAGTTTTATCTGTACAGAGTGAGTATTATAGTTATAACTTAGTCAATTCTACTGTGGTACCTTTTATGTCTCTTCCAGTTTTCTATCTTCTTTTTATGTACTTATATTTTTTTCTACTATGGTAAAATAATCTTAGTTCTCATTCTCTGATGATCACCCTATTTGCTACTTAGAAAATGTAGACAAAATAAAATACCCAAAAATATTGTCTGAAAAGTCAATCCTAGGAGGAGTGGATACACTACGGCATTTCACTGAGCGTAAACTAGGCCTTGTGAATCCAGTCTCTGAACAAAGTCACATACAAAGAATACAAAGAGATTGACAGGAAGTGCATCAAAGATCTTACTCATTTTCTTGTGGTAATTTACCCAAGGAGTATTTCTATACAAAACTATTGCACAAAACTTCAGAAATGCTTTCTAGACATTAGAGTCCTCCAACTCTCACATGCAAGTTAACCACTAAAAGCTTTCTCTTCTGATCTCATTTATTTCTATTCCCTCAAAAGTATCATTGCTCTTCATAGTCTTCTTCTCCTCATTGCTGTCTCCATTCTTTAAGAAAGTAATAGAAGTTCTGACTCTAACTACTGGATAAAACCAGACCACATTGTTATGAACCTAGGTTCTATGGCCTGCTTTATGGAGGAAAGACACAACTGAAGATATAGTTGAGAATTATTCTCTGTGAACCCTTTCAGTAAATAAAACTATTTGCCTTTCATATGATTTGGCCTAGTGACAATTTTTTTTTGATTTTACACCAAGCCAAAGATATACAATTAAAAGTTCATGGGTTTTATCATAGTGTTCCATCACCCATCCCACTACCAGTGCCCATCTCCCACCACTCACCCCTAGCTCCCTCCTCCTCCCCAGCCCTCCTCCATGGCAGGTTCTTTATTTCTTTCCCTTTCTCTTTCTTTCTCCTTTCCTTCCCCTCCAGACTATGGATTACAGAACAAAAGATTAAAGGATGTCAGTGTATCTTTATGCCTCTATTTACTGCCTGGGGTTCTAGTTGGCATTAGTACCCTCGACAATTGTTAGCACAGTCTCCCATTTTCTGTCTTACTCTAAGCTCTGACTCCTGGCCACGTTTGTGATATTTCCACCTTTACATGACCCTCCTGATATATGTTTCACTTGACCTTGATATGGTACATTCAACATGTAATATATGTAGTTTATGTTATGCAGATAAATGCAGTTATACGCAGCAGAAACACCATCCCTACTTTTATGTTCATAGCCAAAGAGAGAGACAGACTAGTGACAAATTTTTTAAATGTTTTTATTATACCACCGTGAGATATAATACAAAGCAGGCTCATAATTGGTTCTGGTAATACAGTATTCCAAGCACCCTTATCCACCAGTGCCCCACTCCTACCACCAATGTACCAATACTCCCTCCCACCCACCCTCAGGCTGCCTCTATAGCAGGCACCACCTCTTTTCCTTTATTTCTCTCTCTTTCTCTGTCCCTGTATCTCTCCCTCTTCTTTATACATTGTGGCTAGCCTGCAGATATTTATGGCTTATCATGTAAGTCTCTTTGTGTATATTCATCAGAGTCTGGCATTACTATTTCCCTACATTTAGTAAAACACTAGTATATATTTATATCCCATTAATGAATGCAATCGCTCTGTATCTGTCCTTTTCCTTCTAATTTTACTCAGTACGATAGTTTCCATGTCCATCCATTGCAGGCAAATTTCATAAGTTTGTCTTTTCTGACAGCTGCATAGTATTCCATCGCACTCACATGTGACAATTTTTTTTGAGAATGAAAAATATCAGACTGAGAACATTTAGATCTTTATTCTGATCATAAATAGTCATGAACAGTTGTGCAAAGTCAAAGCAAAGCCAGAATCTATTATGAGAAGGGAGGATGAAAGACCTAAGAGACCTGGAGGAATGATGCTAATCCTTGAGCCTCTGAGGGTTGGGTAGGGCACTGATGGTCCCCAAGGCAGCCACATTTCCTCAAATCAGGTTAATATATTATGGAAAAGCACCAAGAGAGAGAGAGAGAGTGTATGGTGAATAGGGCATTTGCCTTCCATATGGCCAATCTGGGTTCAATACCTGGCATACAAAATGACTGTGAGGAGCAAATAAGAATGTGTAAAATTGTCCCAGAGCAATAGTACAGCAGGGAGGATGTTTGTCTTGCATGTGGCAGATCCAAGGTTTGATACCCGGCATCCCATATTGTCCCTGAGTACCACCAGGAAAGCAATTTGAGTGAAGAGCCAGGAATAACCCCTGAGTGTTGCTGGGTGTTAAGCAAAAAAAAAAGCTATGGAAATAACTAAGCTTATATATGACAGGTAAATAAAATACTAATGACATTGCTTTTAAACTAGCTACTAGGTCTATTTCTTCAAAGTTTATAGGATGTAATTATGTGAGTTGATCTAGTAGGTTTAATATGGGATGGAAACTTGGGCTGTTGCTGAAATACAAGAGCAGCCTAGTTGCCAGATATTTTCCATACCACTGAGCTTGTGATTTTTATGAATTATAGAGGGTAAGAGGCCGGAGGATAGTGCAGCAGGTGAGGCATTTGCCTTGCATGGGCTGACCAGGGTTTGATCCTTGGCATCCCATATGGTTCCCTGAGCACTGTTAGAGTAATCCTAAGAGAAGAGAGCAGAGTAACCTCTGAGTACCAGGTGTGACCCAAAAAAGGAAAAAAAAATATAAAGGGTGAGTGTAATCCTAATATCCAAAATACAGACTCACCACTGGAACTTTGTAATGTGCCTGTCAAGCAGAGAGGTTTGAAGGTGTGAGAGTTGGGACCACAGTTCCAAAAAACTGGAACTATGGTTGATGAAAATTGATACTGCTGATAATATTGGTGTCACATTTTTAAATCTCAACCATTAATGACCTTGTAATTCTTTAATTCAAAACACATGAAAACATAAATTAAAAAGTTTTAAATGGTCTGAAATTTCACTCTTCTTGTTAACTATCAAGAAACACATAAATCTTGATGAGAGTTAAAGGACTTTACTACTCATTCAAGAGGAGCTTTGTTTGTATTTGTTTACCTTGTTGTCTAGATTTAAGGGGCAAGTGTGCATGTGGAGCTTTTGGGTCACAGGTAAACAGACATAACTCAGGAAATTCTAATTTTGTGTCATGAATTTTGGACTAACAGTCTAAATATTACCCCAGAGAAAGATATTACTTTCTGAAAATATTTTTCTATTTTCAGAAGGAATATATTAGCCTCCACTTTTCAACTCTTTACTCCATAGAAACTCTTTACTCCATCGATATCTTTTAAAAAGTATAGCCTAGAATAAAAGGTGGTATGCAGAGTGAAGAGATATACAAAAGATTCATAGAGAAGTATCTCCAAACATTGGTTTTAATATATACTAGAAACATCTAAAATCAAGTAGCAAACAATAAATACTACTATTTTGGTAATTATCCTAAATGATAATGGTTTGAATCGAACAATTAAAAGGTGTAAAGTTGACAGTTGGATCAAAAAGTCATGTTTTGCAGCTACAAAAATTTACTTCTCCCAAATAAATACAGACTCAAACTAAAATGTTGGAGTGCAATCTTATAAGCAAATGGTGATCTAAGAAAGGCAGGTAGAGCCATATTAAATTAACTCTGACTAAAATAATCCTCAGGATAAAAAAAAGAAAATCATGGTAACTTTTACCACCTTCAAATGATGTAATAGTACATTAGAAATTAAAAGTGTGGGGCCAGAGCGATAGCCCAGCTTGTAGGGAGTTGCCTTGCACGTGTCGGGCTTTATGGCAGCCAGGGTTCGATCCCTGGTATCCCATGTGGTCTCCCGAGCATCGCTGGAGTAATTCCTGAGGCAGAGCCAGGAGTAACCCTGAGCATCGCCGGTGTGACCCAAAAACCAAAAAAAAAAAAAGAGAGAGAAATTAAAAGTGTGGTGATATATAAAAAGTAAACACAGAATAAGTGATTTGAATGGAGAATCACACTATGGGCAAAGGAGCCATTGGCCCCTGTGGCAAAGGAGTCAATTGAAAAATGAAAATCTTTTCAGGGCTTAGAGATATCGGTCAGCAGACTAAGATCGTGTTAGGCGCAGGAAGTCAAGGCTCTATTCCTGACACTGCATGGTTTTCGTGAACACATTGCTGAGAGACCTCCATCAAACAAAGAGAATTCAGTACAATAAAAGAAAATACATACAGAAATATAGCAGTCTACTGAATGATAGCACAAATGTGTGCAGCACATACATGGATAAGCATTTTAAAATAGAAGTGTATAAAAATCTCACACAACTCAACAACACAAAAGCAAACCAATCCCATGAAGAATGGACCAACTAGACACTTATCCAAGGAGGATGAATAAATGGCTGACAGACACAAGGAAAGATTTTGTGACTAGAAAATTCAATAGTCTGAGTGGAATGATTTGTATGCCTATACAAATTATTGAGACTCAGGCTTGATTCCTGGCCCCACATGGTCCACTAAGCATCCATTAAACACTGAGTATCACTGAACATTGAACCAGGAGTAACTCCTAAGTACTTCTGGATGTGACCTAAAACAGAGAGAAGAAAGGAGGAGGAGGAGAATGGGGAGGAAAAGGAGAAAAGAGGGAAAGGTTTGAGACATATACTTTTATTACTTAATTGAGGAGTAGAAAATCAAAACCAAAATCAGAAATAAAGGCTCACCTGTGAAAATGGTTCACACAAAAATTAATTAAAAATATCACTAAGCATGTAGAGAAAAGTAACCTCATACACTCTTAGTATGAATGAAAGTTAAATTACTGCATCTATTTTGAGAAACAATCTGGAATGTTATGAAGAAGTTTAAAGTATACCTACCATATGACTTACTGACCCCACACTCAGGTCTTTACCTGACTAATATGAAATTATTAATTTCGAAGATATCACAACCTCTACTATTTATCACAGCATCCTTTAAACAGCTAAAATTTAAAGTATAGATAGATAGATAAGATGAATACAACTTGTTACCAAGTTGAACTTTACATATATGTATATAGTATATACTCTACATATACATGTATATAGAGTTTATATATAAACTCAAAGGACTATGTGAAGCTAAGTAAGATGAAAGATAAACATTGGATGAATTTACCTATATGCAAAATGTTATCTGATATAACAAATGGATAGGCAACAAGATAAACCAGTGGATGTTGATAACAAAAAAATGAGTTTATGAAAATGAAAGAAGGGTATAATAGGGTGGGGAGTCTAATGGATGCTTATGTCCATTAACTTATTTTGCTAAAAATTAAGGCTAAATAAAGGAATTCATAATGGTAATAATGAGCATGTTAGTGACTTCCTAAAGTGTTGAGTTGAGAAAAAATTTGAGCCTCTATCAAAGATATGAAGGAAATTGTGCCACTGAAAAACTAGTCATATACTTGAAGTCCATATCTAAGGGTATATATAGGTAGTGACCTTATCATTGTTCTACATATAAGAATAATTAAGATAATACAAGTTCAGTCATTAGTCATAAAGTTTTTAAATCCTGGGTCAAGTATCAGGAAGGTGTATAGTGATGGTCAGGGTATGGATTTAGAAAATAACCACTTGATTATTATTCTCAGGGTTTAGGGAGGCCCACTTTCAGTTAGACCACAACCTCTGAGTCAGGTTAAGTATTTCTGGAAATCCCCAACTGTTATCAGGTTGTATATGCAGTCTGGACAGCTGTTTTTTCCAAATGACCCCATACATTGATGTTGCCTCTGGCTTCTCCAGGGTTCCAAATTACTTCTATGAACCAGCTGCTCAAACACTTTAATGGCCACAATTAAATAGTCCCTAACTGACCTTTAGTTATGGCAGTGGTTAATTGAGCTAACTGCTCTGGTGTCTGCCATCTTTGGCAAAGAATTGCATACAGTATGGCTTGATCATTCACTTGGTTTGCCACCAAATGTTTCAGAGGGAAAGTAGTTTTGAATTCACACTTGCAGGAATAAAGAAATGCAGGGAGGGGGCCAAGAGAGGTGTTTGCTAAACGAGTTCCAATTCTTTTTTAGAAATAGAGACTATGTGGCAAGTTTGAAGCTACACTAAGAACGTTTTAAGGCTATTATATTTTAAGTAGTAGAGTCAAAATTTTGGTGGGTAAAGAGAGAGAATGAGCAACTAGAAGGTGTTGTTTACACAGACCATTCAACTTTAGTTCAATAAACATTGAGTGTTAAATAGCCAATAAATAGCTGAGAGTGTCTTAGATACTGAAAGACATGCTATGGAAATGGTCTAGAATGTGATCCATAGAATAAGAATTTTTTTTCTTTTTGAGGGTCACACCTGGCAATGGCTTTCCCTGGCTCTGCACTCAGGAATTACCTTGGCGGTGCTCGAGGACCATATGGGATGCCAGGGATCGAACCCTGGCCCAGCATGGGCTGGCTGCGTGCAAGACAAATGCCCTACCCGCTGGGCCATCACTCTGGCCCCAAGAATGGTTTTATTTAATTCACTACATTTTCCAAATGTCTACAAGACTGTCTAGTATATAATTGTGGAATTAATAATTTCTGAATAAATAAGTGAGCAGGGAATGGGAACAAGATTTGAGTCCACAATAATGACAGACCCCCACAGATAAAAATGAGAGTGCATTAAAGTAATAGAACAAGGAGTATGAGGACATGCTCTGATATGAGGAAGAGTAAAGCATTTACTTTGTTCAGAAATATTAATCCAAATGTGTTGAACACGTATTTGACTTAAACTACTAGGGATATATGATATTTTTAAGGGTAACCAATGAATTACACTAAACATAATTGACTTTAAAATATTTTATAAATAAAAATAAATCTATTATTTCAGTTATGGAGGACTGAAGTGTGAAATCAAGGTGTTGACAAAGTTGAATTTTCTTGGAAGTTCTGAAGAAAAATCTGTTCTTGCTTTTCTCCTTGATTCTGGTGACTTCTGATAATCTTTAGCATTCCTTGGTTTGTGCAGTTACAGTCTGTTTCTCTTCACACTGCCTCGTTTTTTGGATTTCTTCCTTTTATATTCTCTTCCAATTGAGGCTTATCGTAATATTTGTGGTTCACTTAGACAAGGTGGCCTCACTGGAAGGTCCAAATAGGTTCTTCCTATATTACTGTATCACTATCTTCCCATTGTTTTTCGACTTGCTTGAGTGGGCACTAGTAATATCTCCATAAGTCCTGTCACAAGCAAGTGTAACCCAAGGGCATCTGCTTGTTCCAGGGACAGAAAGAGCCCCAAACCATTCTTCAGGTCATGGAACTGAGATCCATAATTGTTACTAGTTTTGGCATAACAAGTAAATAAAACATGGCTAGCTTGCCAGGCTCTGCCATGTAGGTGGTGTAGTCTCAGTAGAAGGCTCAAAGGCTTGCATCCCAAGCATTTACTGATGAAACTTAAAGGGGAAAGATCAGGTTTCTCTTGGATGGAGCTCTGAGGAACTATGGAGTCTGGATGTTGAGAATGACTGACCGTGTGAGGTGTGAGTTGTTCTGGCGCTTGCTAGGCTTATTGGTATCAGTTAGAACCTATCTAGAACTGTATACAATGCATAAATGTGAAAGATCTTGGAAAGGACCTTATCCTAAAATTAACATTCTCTAAGAATATCGCCAGCCGCAAGCAGCCGCGCTCCAAGGGAGACGTGGGTCTGGCATGGGTGGGTCTCTCTTCCGCAACTGGTATGGAGTCAGAGGAAAGGGCAGGGCCCATCTCCACTCCGAAGTCTGACCAGCGTGGTCTCTCCCCGTACATGAGAGCAAACCCTTGAGTAATGTTGACTCCGCCAGGGGCTGGCCGAGCCTACCGGAGGTCAGCTCTATGAGTTGCTTCCACAGGGGTGGCCGAGCAACACAGCTGTAAATCGGTAGATAGGTTCTCAGAGGTCATTATCCCGAGGAGAGAAGCTAATGAATCCACTTCACTGCTTACAATAAAAAGTAATTGAAGAATGCTATGTTAGAGATGTGAAAAAAGATTTCTACTTCTCTGAGTGAGAATAAAACTAAAAGCTCTTAGCAGTAAAAGATGAGGTGTTTGGAGGTTGTCCCATCTTTGCGGAAGTAGGAAATGGCAGCTCTGATGAGCTGGGTGAGGGCCAGAGTGTTAGTGTCAGGGCAATGTGAGAGTAGTGTCTGGATTGAAAGGGGTGAGATGGGCGTAGCTACCAGGAAGCAGAAGAAGCATCTCCGTCTCAGGGATTGCTGGTCTACCATCACACAGTTGTTTGGTCTCTGCTGAAATCAGTCTGGCTGTTTTCTCCAATCTTCATTGCCCATTTCTCTCACCATTTCCTCTGGGAAACTACAGCAAACACTCAAGGTTATTGCCTCTGTACCTCACCATCTATGGACTCTTTCCCCACACCCTCAACACAGAATTTTCATAAATCTCAGTGCTCACCTACAAAAATACCTAAAATTGTGTACTGTATTGCTCTTCTGGTATGCATTGAGTCTCAGTTTTCCTTGTCTATCTGATACAAGCTGAGATTTCCATAGGCAGAAAAACCCATACCTTCTATCACTCTGTTTTTCATAACCGAGAGTGAGATCTTGGCAAGGAGTTCTTGCTTTCCTTCTGGGATAGCATTTCCAATAGCACTTCTGGCTTCTTTCCTTAAGTGGGAGGATCTAAATCCAGTAAATAGATTATATAAGGTCCATCCTTATCTCCTACAATTGTTCAGCCTTTCCCAGAAGAATGGAAGAAAAGATGGAATTACAAGAGGGAATTAAATGTGAAATTTAAGTATTTTCTTTTGGAAGCCTACAGTGCAAAATTGGTGAAGAACTATTGAGAAGTCCATTATATATCATGCTATTTGACTTTAAAAGGGAAAAAAGAACAACTTTGGAGGTTTAGCAAAGAGTCTTGGTGTTCTGGAAAATTTTGAACATTTTCTTAGGTTTTAGCTGCCTCTTTTGATTCATTACATTGTGAAGGAGATTCCTCAAACAAATTTTACACCTGTTTAAGTCTTTTGCAATTCAAGTGATGAAAAAAGATCATCTCAAATTGTCCCGAGCCATAGAGAGAACTTAATGGTTCTAAGTATTTTAAAGTTGAAGTAGTTCCCAGTGCTCAATGGGTCCCTGGAATTTAAAGGATTGTGAGTCTCACTCACTCTCTTCTCACCCTCATACTGAAACACTTTTACGATGACTAGCTCGCATCAGACCTGCAAACTCAATCAAAAATTTTGTTGTTTTTGGGGTCTACCTGCCTTCCACATATCTAACACATGCAAAGCTGATGTTCTAATTCAAGCCATATCCTTCGCTCCTGATTTCTGATGGACTCATCCTTAAGCCATTGGCTGTAACTAGAGGAAGGGAAATTGATTAACTAGGGACTGAGCTACATGTTTTACCTTGAAAAAATGTAGTCAGCATTGGAACTGCATAGTCTAAAATTATGAAAGGAGTGAAATTCTCAGAATGATTTTGGCGCATGTTACCAAGAAGAGGAAGAAATAACATCAGACAAGTGTCAATGTAGATGCTGGGTGATATTGGGGAAGTAGTCCTCATTCTTCTTTCCTCATCTATAAAATGAGAGAAATTATATGAGCTGAGTGGGGGGAAACCCGAGATGATTGGGCTGGAGGATAGTACAGTGGGTAAGGTAAGCCTTGCATGCTGCCAACCCAGTTCAATTCCCAGTATCAAATATGGTCCCCTGAGCCCTGCAATGATTGATTCCTGAGCACAGAACTAAGACTAAGCTCTGAGCACTGCCAGGTGTGCCACCTGCCCAACCCCCATCAATCAAAAAAACATAAAACAAATCAAGTGAAAAATGATTAGCTATTCTGCTTGTTTTAGGTGAGGTTGCGGGGCTGCCACACCTGCAAATATTCAGCTCCCAAACTCTTCACTAGGGACTGCTCTGCTGGGCCCAGAGAACCATATGTAGTGCCATAGATTGAAATGGGATTGGCTGTGTGAAAGTGCAAGTGCTTAAGGCTCCATACTATCACTCAGGCTCTTTTTTTTTAAGTATTTTATTATACCACCGTGAGATATACAAATAAAAAGATATACAATTAAAAAGTTCATGTTTGGGTTTTGGTCATACAGTGTTCCAGCACCCGCCCCTCCACCAGTGCCCATCTCCCACCACCAACATCCCCGGTTCCCTCCCCTTCCCCAGCCCACCTCCATGGCAGGTTCTTTATTTCTTTCCTTTCTCTCTCTTTCTCTTTTCCTTCCCCTCCAGACTATGGATTACAGAACATACATTAAAAGGTTGTCATGTGTATCCTTTGCCTCTATTTAATGCTCAGTTCTAGGTTGGCATTAGTACCCCTCGACAATTATTAGCACCCTGTTCCATTTTCTGTCTTACCTAACCTCTGACTCCCACACGCTTGTGATAATTTCCACCTTGACAAGACCTCCTGATATATGTTTCACTTGACCTTGGATATTGGTATCATAATATGTACATATATTTATGCTATGCAAATAAATGCAGTCATTCTGTATCTGTCTCTCTCCTTCTGGCTAATTTCGCCAACATAATCTTCTCCATGTCCATCCATTTATAGGCAAATTTTATAACTTCATTTTTCCTAACAGCTGCATAGTATTCCATTGTGTAGATGTGTAAGTGGTTGGCCACCCGATGGGGTGACTGGCTGGGAGCCTGGAACGCCGCACCTACCAAGGAAAACTCTGAGAGACCAAGTCCTATGCAAAAGCAAGGGTTTTATTAATAAGTTTAGTATACTCGGCTCATAGCGTGACCCCCAAACGGTCAGTGGCTAAGAGCCCCGAGCCCTTCCAGGGACGATCTTTTAAGGAATAATTCCCGCTACAGAAAAAGCCCGCGCCTAACTATCCAATAGGTTTAAAATATTACATCAAGGTTCGCGCACAGAGGCAGCCAATCACTCTGCACCAGGTAACCATCACCCACCAGTCAGGTATCACCAAATACAGAGGGGGACATCAGACGCCGACCTCTCGGAATGTTTGCCTTGTAGCCCTCCCTGGAATTATTTGCTTAAGGCCCTTCCTGCTGTGCTCTTTGTCGAACTATCATTTTATCAGTTACTTTCAGTTGAGCCACCATTTTATCAGTTACCTGCATTTTATCAGTTACCTCTGGTTCCTGTCCTTGTGTTCTGTGGGCAAGGGGCCATTCTTTCATTCCCCTTTTCTTATGGGGGTTCTCTAATCCTAGAGACCATTAGAGGCCTTTACTCCGTAGGGCCTGATGCTGTTGCCTGAGTACTAACAACTTGACTTCACCCACCCGGTCCCTGATGAACGCAAGTAGCCTATTAAGAAGGCAAGGCCCAACTGTCAAAATTAATAAGAATATGATGAGGGGCCCGGCTAGGGCTGAAAGCAAGTAGTTAGTCAGGACTGGCAAACCAAGACTCCAACCACACTCTCCGCACTTTCTTCACTATCCCAGAGTGGTCCCGCGAAGCCAGCACTTTTCCTAGACTAGGTTGCTTCACTGCCACGGGGCCCTTTCCTGTCAATCTATCACATCATATATTTTTTAAGAGATTTCACCACCTTATATTTTAAGGGAAAATGGGTGAAGGTCCATCTTCTGAGCTGCTTCATGCTGACAAAGGGACTGTAGACCCTGCCTGTCCAAGGGGGGAAATCTTCAAATGGGTCCCATGCAATGCAATGAATGGATCAGATTTTCTGAAGTTATTATCTGCAAGAAAAGATCAGATCAATTAGGCTAAGAACATTACTTAGAAATGATTGGGCCCTAGAGGAGTAAAGTCCCTCTTTGCCCTAGTGAGGGCAGAATACTTTGCTGTTTTAGAAAACACAGTGTTAAGGTAACACAAAAATTGAAGCAAACATTTTGTGTCCAGATTTTTCTTATAGAAACACCAAGTCACCTTTCTGGCTTTTTGTACAACATAGAAAAGGCTTGCCCCTCTCACTGAATGTGTTAGAACCAATAGATGACTATATGCTGATCATCTGAATTTTTGCACAAAGTCAAACTGTCGATTCTTAAGATTTATGACACATAAAACACAGTTCTGAGTTACTCTAAACTGCCCTGTTTTGTCCCTTCCCATGGACAATTGTTATTCCCTAATGTTACTGGATGAGGTATTGGTACCATGATGGCTTAAGAATTAAAAAACTTTTAAAATTTTATGAATCTTAGAATTTTAAATGACTGTGTACTTATAGAACTAAGAATAAACATCCAACCAATTTGGATGCTAACTTGAAAACCCTTGGCCTATTAGCAAACTTAAGCAACTGATTAGCCATGGGGTTACCTTTTAAATCAAGCCTATTTGGATACATTTATTTAATTACCTTTCTGTAGATTTAGAATCTGATCTTTACAAAAGTTATAGAAATATGGTTTTCTCTCCACCTTTACTTTAAATTTGTCAAATGACTTAATAAACCTGACTGGTTCTTTGCATAAACACAGCAAGACTAGAGAACTCCACTTAGGGTAACCCCTACTACTAAGAAGTCCTGGGAATTGGCTGAGACAGAGCAGGCCAACACCAATCATGGTATTTTAATGTCTCTACCTGTTACCAGGGCTACCTTAGGCTTGGCCATGAAGATCAGGTTCCATGATGAGCCACAGGTGACCTCGGCCTCTTCCACTGGGCTGAGCAGAGCGTGACAACATCCCTCTTGGGGCTGAAGCCATTTCCTCCTGCAGCAGCTGTCCTTGTTGCATGGCCCAGGCAGTTGTCAGTCACCACAGACTGGCAGATTCCTTGTTCTTCACAGCAGAGATGATTTTCGGTCCTTTCTTCAGCCGGCCTGCCTCTAGGGTCTCCCCTGAGGTTTGTAGGGTACTTGCAGCTGTACCTGTAACTACATGCTTTTGTCATTTAGACCAATCCCTTTGACTTCTATTTTCCCTGGAAGAGGGCCTTGGGGTCCCATACTGCCTTTCCTGTCTGCAAGAGGACTAGGCCCTATTACAGAGAGGAAATATTTTGTTTGAGCTTATGCAAACCAACACAGTGCCGTAAACCATTAAAAAACATACTGAAGGTGTAAAGAGAGAAAAAGCATATATTACATTTCACTTACAATGAAGTGCATACACCAATTTGCTGTTGGAACTGCTTAAAAGAAGCATAAAGTCCTGTTGAAATAGGAGCATACAGTTTAACAGTATCCTAACTTATTTAATTTCATGTCAAAACCCTAATTACTAATTTTAGGAGCACTGTAACAGGAGTCCATACCGCTTGTCTAATGTCTTTTCCATAGATTTTACCAAAAAGGTACTAGAACAATTCTTCAGAAAAGAGTTTCATAGTTTGTTTACTCAACATTTCTCCGAACCTTCTACACATTTTTACATTCATTCTGTCCTGTAACTTTCCTGTAAAAACAAGCCTTCACTTTAACAGAATTCCTTTCTTTTTTCCCACAGACATCTCCATTCATTATCTTTCTGTTACTTAAAATGTATTAGCTAGACTTCTATAGTTACACCCTAAAGGTATTAGCTTCCTTATTTTACAGAGCTCAATACAAATTAATCTCCCAAATTTGGAAACAGGTTTAATTATTATTTCATTTAGCATAGCAAAAACTACTGTAAAGCATTAAATCAGTTCCATACATATTTAAGAGGTTGACACGCTTACAATTAAAGTTCATTTGAATTTATGCTTAAGAAAGGTTCACTTTATATTAGAAATTATCCAGAAAAACATTTAAAATTTTATTTTTAGAATTTCAGTTTTTAGGAACACAAACAATGCAAAGTTAAAATACCCAAAAGATTGCTACCAAGTAACAGTAAAGATTTCACACTTGTGAATAACTAAGACTTTCAAGGTAAAGACTAGGTTGATACCTGTTGGCAAAGCTCACATGTATTAAGACTATCTCAATAATAGCACATACCGGGCAGACTAAAAACAAAGTCTGAAAAAGAAAAACTGATCGCTGTCATTTACTTTTTACAGTTCCTTAATTTTTCATGTCAGAAACCACAAAATTTAAATGAACATTCTTAGCTCCTTGAATGTTAAAGAGATTCACCTTTTTTTTTTCCAGCAAGGGCTACTCTGGAATTCTACCAGATTTATCAGGCTGAGGTGATTACCCTATTGCAGAAATAAAAACGAATATGTACCAACATAAAAAGAAACATTTGAACTACCAATTTTTCAGTGAAACACAAGACCTTTTTTGATTTAATTGCAACAGTTCTTGTACCTTTAGTTAATTTCAAAACCGGCCTCACTTCTCATTAGAATTTAACCAAAACTTATGAGGTAAAGCTCTGCACTATCTTACAAAGTTTTTATCTTTTGTTGACTCTGGCTCTAGCTCCCACCCTTTAAACAGCACAAGTTCGGAGCAGAGAGAATTTCAGGGATCAGGAACACTTAAAAGGTTTTACAATTAGACCTTTTAACTTTTACCATAAGATTTAGATTGAACATGTCAATTTCTCCTGCTCAACACTCAGTTTGGAACACATTGCCTATCCCTGGCTCAGCAATTTGCTATTGATTTCAACTTGGTTTCATTTAGCACTTTAACGTTTCACACAGACAAGACAACTGCAAACAATTGATGGCCACCACACACGCAGACACATACATATACAGTTGATTAATTGATCCTTAGTTATGATTTGACACTTTTGGAAGGGTAGAGGAAACTGAGAGAAAGTGAAGGGCAGTCCCCCAGGGGCACAGCCCTGCTCCACCAGTTTGGACCTTCCCTTATCCAGTTTTTCACCTGCACCAGTCTCTGTTCCCGCCCAGCAGTTGGGTGTGGGGTCCCGTTCTGGTTCCTTTAATTCCAAGACACACGCACAGCAAATCTGACATTTTTTCTTTTCTTTGCAAAGTTTGGTACAATACCATGAAGGCCTGGATGTTAGTATATACTCAGGCCACGTGTTATTACAAAGATCCTTAAGACGCTTTGGAGGTTCACGTTTTACAAGTACCCTAGGGGGACCCTAACTCTTCCATATTATTCAGATGGGACTCTAACCCCCTCACATGCTGGCCACTAATTCAGAGAATCATTACGCTCTGGAAAGCCCTTGATCAGTGATTTCCGACATTACTAGAGGTGTCCCTGGGGCCCTCCTCCGGCATCCACCACCGCACCACAACCTGTGTGTGGAGCTGGACCTAATCCTTGGCTTCCAAGAGATCGAGAAGAAAAAGTTCTGTCTTAGCTTAGTTGCTACCTTCTGTGGACTTTTAAGGATGTTTGCTGAATTTCTTACTAGATTCTGCCCTTCTGTCTTGAGAGGTTTTTCTCCTTCCTAGCCTTTACCCTTTTTTTTTCTTTGCCTGGAGCAAAAGCTGCTAGAGACCTTGTTTACGCTTTAATTGACCTCCAGGTTGCTCAGCCATTTTTTCTCACTAGTAAGGGGAGAAAGGGAAAAGGGATCAAGGAAATATGGTCTCCTAGGACCCTTTCACTCAGTGAGTTTCCCTCCCCGTTCCTCCCATGCAAGCTCCACAGGTGACGCGAGACAGACAAAGGAGAGGGTACCGACTTCCAGAGCACCATTCAGTTGCTTTTCTACTGGTGAAGAACTTAGCCGTAGTGACTCAGCAGTTGAGGACTCGCGGCTCGACTACCAGGTCAGCGCCACACCTATAGACCATATGTTCTTCCTAGCAGACAGCCCACTCGCTCCAGAACCTTGTGGGACCTATGGGTACAGGTCGTGGAGCCACAGACTCACGCCCCAGCCCCCAGGCGGCTACACACACCATCACTCATACAGAGGTTATAATATTCCTCCCCTGTTCCCCTAGAGATTCCCGAAAGCAGCATACCTTCTTTGCAGATTTTCACTGATTATCTTCTTTGCAGAACTCCTCGCAGCCACTCACTGTAATGTTCTGTTGAGTAGCTAAAATACTCTCAGTAGCTATGAGGCGGGAAGGGGAGAGAAAATGCAACTCCTTGGGTATATGATGTCAATAAACCATTCCAACATAAAAGGACACAATTACCCATAAATAGGGATAGAGATTACTTCACACACGTTTCACACCTTTCAATCAAGCGGACCGTCCTCCTTTCACTCAGACTCACCCCACACTCACCACTCTCACAACCCGATTTGGAATTTTTGTTCGAACAGTGTTTCTTCTTAGACTGCTGTGATGAGCCTCAAGAGAATTCTCTCTGTTGGGCGCGCAACCTGCTTGTTTCTGGGTTACAAACCTAGGTCTCTCTCATGACTCACCCTGAGGCCGACCTAACCCGACTTTTTTCACTCTACTTGAAGGAGTGAAGGGGCGCGTCGTGTTCTTCTCCCCCAGACGGAGTCGGCCATTCTGCTGAATAAAAGGTCAGAGAAAAGAGGAGTAGAAGGAGTCTGCCCTATGGCCAGTGAGGCAGAGAGAAATCCAGGGTACAGTAAGAAAGTCAGAAGAGATAGAAGAACACTGAACTACAATAACACACCTAAATGAGTTTTCCACAGACACGACAGGAGGCAAGAGTCTAGGGTTGATTTGAGTCTGTATAAAATCCTGAGTTTCACTAATAACCTGGAGAAAGACACCGCTCTTCCTCCCCGCCTAGACCTGGGAGGAAACGACACCGTTTTTCCTCCCCGACCTGAGAAACGATAACGTTTTTCCTCCGCCAGACCTGGAGGAACGAGACCGCTTTTCCTCCGCCTAGACCTGGGAGTGAAAGACACCCGATTTCCTCCTCACCAGACCTGGAGGAAACCGGTACCGTCTCCCCCCAGACCTGAGGACGCCGCAGCACTTTTCCTCCCGCCAGACGGAGAAAGTCCGGTGTCCCCGATCTCACCTCACCACTGGGGCGTCACCTAGTGGCTGTGACCTGTGGTTTTAGGGACACGCCTATCCACCACAGTCGGAGAGAGAGTGGGCGAGGCTCACGCCTCTACCGGACGCGACCGACAGTCACTACAGAAGCCGGCATCCAGAATCAGACTTAGGACGGCCCACTTGATCCAGGATGGTCTTGTCAGGGTGCTCGAGGCAGGAGGTCCTTGGCTCTGATCCCGGACGAGCCTCCAAATGTAAGTGGTTGGCCAACCGATGGAGTGACTGGGTGAGAGCCTAGGGAACGCCCGCACCTACCAAGGAAAAAACTCTGAGAGACCAAGTCCTATGCAAAAAGCAAGGGTTTTATTAATAAGTTTAGTATACTCGCTCATAGCGTGATCTCAAACGGTCAGTGGCTAAGAGCCCTGAGGCTCCCCTTCCAGGGACGCATTTTTTACTGAATACCCCCCGCTACAGAAAAGCCCGCGCCTAATTCATCCAATAGGTTTAAAAAATTAGATCAAGGTTCGGCGTGCAGTAAGAGCCAATCACTCTGCACCAGGTAAACGCATCACCCACCAGTCAGGTATCGTACCAAATACAGAGGGGGACATCAGACGACACCTCTCGGAATGTTTTACCTTGTAGCTCCTCCCTGAATTATTTGCTTAAGGCCCTTCCTCGCTGTCGCTCTTGCTCTAACTATCATTTTATCAGTTACTTCAGTTGAGCCATATCTTTTATTTAAGTTACCTGCATTTTATCAGTTACCCTGGTTCTCTCTTGTGTTCTCAGGGCAAGGGGCCATTCAGATGTACCAAAGCTTTTTATCCAGTCATCGATTTTCGGCACTCTGGTTGCTTCCAGATTCTGACTATTGTGAATAATGCCTGCAGGAACATAAAAGTAGGGATGGTGTTTCCGCGCATTTTTGGCTTCCCAGAGTAGATTCCCAGGAGGGTATGGCTGGGTCAAATGGGAGTTCAATTTCTAGTCTTTGAGGAAAGTCCATATTGTTTTCCAGAAAGGCTGTACCAGCCGGCATTCCCACCAACAATGGATGAGTGCCCTCTTTTCCCCACATCCACGCCAGCACTTGTTGTTCTTGCTCTTGAATATGTGCCAGTCTCTGTGGTGTAAAGTGGTATCTCATTGTTGTTTTGATTTGCATCTCTGATGATTAGTGATGATGAGCATTTTTTCATATGTTTTTTGGGCCATTCGAATTTCTTCCTTGCTGAAGTTTCTGTTCATTTCTTCTCCCCATTTTTTGATGGGGTTGTTTGTTTTCTCTTGTAAAGTTCTACCAGTGCCTGATATATCCTGGATATTAACCCCTTATCAGATGGGTATTGGGTGAATATTCTTTCCCATTCTGTGGACTGCTTTGTATCTTAGTCACTGTTTCTTTGAGGTGCAGAAGCTTTTAGTCTCATGTAGTCCCATATGTTTATGTTTTCTTCTAGTTGCTTTGTTAGGTGATGTTTCACCTTTGAAGATGCCTTAGCTTCAATGTCGTGGGAGGGTTTTTCCATATTTTC
>JAJIBD010027382.1:0-62500 GCA_021461705.1 Cryptotis parvus
TAATTACAGCACAGAGGGAAGTCTAAGTAGGGAGAAGTTTTCCTGCCCAGACACATGGCTCTAAATGAGAGATAAGCAACGCACCAAAATGTTGGAAGAAAGCAATGGGTGAGGGCCAGACATTTGTCTGCAGTGTTCCACCCAAATGGCGACAGTAAACCAGTTACTCTGGTTTTAACATCTGAAGAGTGTGGTCAATGAGATTGAGGACTGGATTATGAGATGAGAGAGAGAGAGAGAAAAGAGAGAGAGATAAGAGAGAAACCTACTAAGCTGGAATAACTGCACGATTGACCTAGCTGGGCTCATGTCTGGATCACCTAGCAAGACATCGCACATTTACAGATTGTATAGGGAAGGAAAAAACACCTGCAGATCAATATGTCACAGATGTAAAATGGGAACCAGGGGAAACACTAATTGGCTGGGATAAACTTAGCAACATCTGTCAATATTTCAGAACTAAAGACTGCAGGAAGCCAGGATCTCAGGTTGTTGAATTTTATGTTTTTTCAGATGAGGGCCCCAAAGTGTTGGAAAATGAGTCGTTCAATTTCAGTCAAACTGAAATAGAATATTTTATTTCAATTACCAATTCACTTTTTTTGTTTACATCATCTATGACTTATTATAAGCTCAGCACCAGGGAGCAAAAACATGATCCCACCCTTAAACAACAGGGCTCATCATCTTGTCTGGCTCTAAGAGTCTGACTCAAAGTGATTGACATAGACTGTCCCCCTCTTCTAGAAGAATCAAATGAACATCAAAACCTTCCTTCTAAGAGGCAGCTAACACGATGTCCACTGTCATCTCCCTTTTCTCTGCAACCATGGTCACCACTGCCAAAATTTAATGACTGAGGTCATTGCGGCTGCCAGTAGTACAGCCAGCATCTGGCTCCCTGGAAGAGGTAGTTTCCCCTTCCTAAAATGGCAGAGGAATGAGGTGTCCCAGAGTCCTTTGAACCTGTTCATGTCAGAGCCCTTCCAAGGTTTAGAGCTGAGCCCATGCTCTTACCTGCAACTGTTAGGGGCATCAGTCTCAAAGAACAGGTCATTCTCATTGCGACTGTAATAGGAAACAGAAGATGGCTCAACTCTGTCTCTAGACCAAGTTAGCTTCCCCTGCAAGAAATCTTCACTGTCAATAGGAAGTTTGCATACAAACATGTCTCTTTGTGGGGGAGTGAAACTCCCAAGTGGTTCTCACGAGGTCAAGGGCTCATGGGGAAAATTTCTACCAACCAGACTGGAAGTCTCAATGCAAGAGCTCTCAAGGTTGTGATGCTTCTCTGGCAGGCCCTGATGGCGTCATGGATACCAGGCCACCCTGGTGGCACTGGGACCTTTAGGGATGTACTTGAGGATACTTGGGGATCATAAAAATATATCTTAGAACTGCCTGAGTTCCATGGCTACGTGCACAGAATGGTAGGGGAGATACAGTCCTTATCCAGGCACCTCTGTTGGCTCCTGACACCTGACTTCTAGCCCAGTAGCCTATTTATATCTGAGTGCTCCTCTCACTCAAGCCAGATTTTACCAGCCCCCTTTAGCCCCATAATATCCCCGCCCCTGGAATACTTGCTAATTTGCTAACCACAGGGAAGATCCTGTAGCATCAATTTGGAGAACCTACGGGAATGAGGCTGGGCTTGAACTGGGGAAATCAAACTCTATATCAGGGAATTTGAAATCTGGCCACGAAAGAGGTGACCTTGGGGACAAATCTGGTCTCCAACACACACAACAATGAATGGGGAGTCCTGCTCACATTACTGGTCCTGGCATCTCCACTCACCTGTAATAAGCCATTTCACAGGAGACTTCAGGTACTGTTGCCATGACTGCTGTGGAAACCTGTGAAAAGAGCAGAAGGTGAGTGCCAGTTCCGTGAAGGCTGCTTTCTCCCTATGACGCTTTTCTCAGCACCTAGTATGTGGCAGGCATGCAAAGAAATAATTCTCAGATGAATGCAAGAAAGAAATCTTCTGTGCTCAAAGGAATGAATTTGCTCAAACAGACCCAGATAGGAGTAGTGCTAGAACAAAGATTTTGTCATTGAGTTATCAGATGTCGCTGTAAAGCAAAACTCTCAGAAGAGTTCATAAATTCTAACATTATGGGACACCTAGAAGTTTCAAAAAGCCCAGCCTTTGGGTGAGGTTGAGGGGGGGGGGGAAGGGAGGATGAGAAAGGGAGAGAAAGAAGAGTTTTAGAAGCTCGTTATAAAGAAGAATTAAAGGTCTACCTGAGCCAATAAAAACTGGTCAAAGAATAGACGCTTAGACTGTCCAGTGGCACAGTGCAAAGATACACTGTCTACTAATTTATCCCTTTCTCTTTTATGGCCTTCAAAAGCAGAAGTGGGGAGATGAGAAAATTTCCCTTTGGTTAGCTGATTTCATAACTAAGTTAAAAAACAGAGAGTTCACGGAACTTGTCGCACTAGTTGAAGAGAATCTCTAGTATATGGAAAGGAAAATGGTGGCAAAATGACACACTTTTTGCAAGAATGTCATTGTTCAAATAAACATTATTTTCTGTCCTCCATTCTGCAGTTGACGTCAATATTAGACCATGGGATTTTTGGCTGGGGAAATAGCTCAAAGAGCTGGAACACATGTTTTGAAAGCCAGAGAAGTTTGGTCCCTGGCACCATAAGACCCCTGAGCACCATCAGGTATAGCACCCCCTGGTATGTCCCCTCCAAAGGTTTTTTCAAGGCTAGAAGAAAATTTTAGTTTAGGGTGTCTGGTTCAAAGAGAAAGATGCCCACACGTACACATGCTCATAAACATGTTCCCTCCCTCACTCCCTGAACTTACATTTAGGAACTTCTCCACTTGCAGATGGGTAAGTGGCCATAATGCAGTGACAGTAAGCATCCCTGTCTGTATCTAGTGTGCTGCTTTCTTAGCACAGGAGCTCCAGGCTGGTAATAAGGCACTATTCTGGGATGGGTCAGAAAAAATGAGTTGTGCAGGGCCAAGCTCCCTGCACGGTTGGAGACAAATTCATAGAACCATCTTAGAACAGGTTTCCTGCAGTGTTCATGGATTACACATGGAATCTCTATCAATGTATGAGAAACATGCAATAAAACTGGACTGAGAACACATTTGAAACGTCGTGAGGAAGTCAATCTTTTTAGAACCACAATTTCATCTTAGATGCAGAGAAGATCCTTTCTGCCTAAAAGAAATGTTCTGTCAACTCTGAAAAGTGAAATATTGCTTTTCTAAGAATGTCCCTCTGAGATCATATTCCTTGGCAACTCTGAGAATCTTTCGACTTTGACTTATTGAGACATAATTCACATGTGATATTGTGTAAGTTGAAGGTCTAAAGTGTAATGATTTAAAAAAAATGTTTTATTATACCACAGTGAAGCATACAGTTACAAAGGTGTTCATAATTGGTTCTTGGTAATACAGTACTCCAGCACCCATCCCTCCACCAGTGCCCCAACCCCACCACCAGTGTACCCACACCCCCTCCTACCCACCCCCCAGGCTGCCTCAATAGCAGGTACCCCCTTTCGCTCTCTTTCTCTTTCTGTCTCTCTCTCTCTGTCTCTGCATCTCTCTCCCCTTCTTTTTATAGTGTAATGCTTCGATGTACATATATATATTGCAAAACTGTTACTAATATAAGGCTAGTTAACATAGCCACAGTCTTACATAACTGTTTTTTTTAAGTATATGCATTTTTGGTAAGAGTAGTAAAGATCTATTCTCTTAATATACATATATAGTATGATCAACAATAATCACTCTATTATACATTAGGTTTATATAATTGATTCTTCTTATAATTGGGGGCTTATATTATTTAATCAATATTTTCATTCTCTTCCCCCACTATCTTTTCTTGGAAACCACCATCCTTTACTGTTTCTGTGAGTTTGGCCTTATTTTCTGTTTTCTGGGAGTCTACATTTAAATGAAATCATATAGCAATTTCCCCTCTATTTGACTTATTTTATTTACCATAATGCCCTCAAGGTTCATTCATGTTGCCACAATGATGGGATTTTCTTTCTCTTTGTGGCTCAGTAATATTCAATGGCATATAAACACAACACATTTTCTTTTACCCATTCAATATGTGGATGGGAGTGTAGATATATCTTTCAGATAGTAAATTGAACCTATAAGTGGAAGTCTTGGACCAGATGATAGCTCTATCTTTAATTTTTTTGAAATATCCCCATTATGCCTTCTGCAGCGACTGCATCAGTTTTGCATTCCTATCAATAAAGCTCTAGGGTTCTCTTTTCCCCACAGCATGGATATTTGTTATTTCCTGACCTTAGATGATAATTATGCTAACAGATCTGAGGTGATATATATTTGTTATTCTGATTTGAATTTCCTTGGTGATTAGTGGCGTCTGGATGCCTTCCAAGGAGGAATGCCTATAGAGAACTGCTGTCATTTTAAAATCAGATTATTTGGGGTTTTATTGCTCTTAGTTGTAGGACATAGTTTTAGGTATTTTGGATATTAATCCTTTATCTGCAATATAATTTGCAAATAAGCTTCTACTCCAAAGGTTGCTTTTCCTTTGCTGTTCAGAAGCTTTTAGCATGATGTGGTACTATTTGTTTGTCTTTCCTTTTTGTTGCCCTTGCTTTCACTAGATCACTAGATCACTAGACATCCTGTTGTTCATCGATTTCATCGAGCAGGCGACAGTAACATTTCCATTTGACCCTATCACATGCCAATGTAGCCCAATGGCATCTGGTTGTTTCAGGAATATGAAGAGCCTCAAACCACTCATTTTTGGTCTTGACGAAGGAAGTCTGACCATCTTGTAGGTGGGCGGCCACGTGATCTTTTGATGTCAGTGGGATCCAGTCGGTAACGGCTCTAGTCCAGCGGTTGTCTCCAAATCGCATTACATGTCCAGCCCATCTGATTTTTTGATGCCTTGGCAAAGGAGACAGCGTTCCTGACTCTGGAACAGCGACGGAGGTCGGAACTCCGGATTCCAGCCCTTGCTTTAACTGTATTAAAATATTTGTCGCCAAGACTAATATCAATAAGCATTTCCCCCTATTTTATTCTGGTAGCTTTACAGTTTCAGGTATATGCTTGAGTCTTTAATCCATTTTAATTTAGTTTCTGTTAGTGATTTAAGATAGGGATTCCAATTTTGTTCTTGTGCATGTGCATATTTTCCTCAGCACATTTATTGAAGGGATTATCTTTTCTCTGTTGAGAGAGTAATCTTGGCTTCCTTGTCAAATACTAATGGTTTATATGTATGAGGGGTTGTTTTTGGGTGCAGAGTTCTGTCCAAAGGTATTTGTTGTGTTTGTTTTCATTCTGGTGTCATTATGTGCGGATTACAATAGTTTTGTAGTTCTGTTGAAATCAGGAAGTGTGATACTGCAAATTTTTGTTTTTTTTTTCCTGAAGACTGTTTTGGGTACCTAAATAGCTCCAATTTTCTTCTTCTGTATTCTGTGGTTCTAATAACTTTTTAGGATTAGTTTTACTATTTCTGTGGGATATGCCTTTAGAATTTTGCAAGGAATTCCATTGAATTATGGATGGCTTCTGGTAGTATATATATTTTAATAATATTAATTACTCTGCTCCATAGACATGGGATTTTTTTACTTACTTGTGTCTTCTTCAAATGCTTTAAAATTTGATTCAGTGTCATTATTTTTCACTCTTGGTTATGTTTATTTTCAGTTATGTTACAGTTTTTTTTTAATATCATTGAAAATTGTTTTTTTTGAGAGGGGGCTAGACTCAGCTGTGCTCAGGAGACATTCCTGGCTCTGTAGTCACAAGTGACTTCTAAGGTTTTATGGGACCACCAGAGGTGCTGGAGATTTTAACTGGGCTCTGTGGGATGTGAGGTAAGCACCTTAACCTATGTTTTATTTCTCTAGCCTGATATCAAATATTTTCCAATATTTTCTTCTTCGTGTATTGAGATACACCAGACTCTGCCTAACTTACAGGCTTTCAGAGTGCCTGCACAGTGCATTGACATAAGGGAAGCCCTTACATTTGAAAGTAAATGAATGATTGGGTCAGAAATGGACTTCTCCTATCTGCTTTGTTACACCTATATGACAGAGCTAGTAGTACTGAATGGAAACCTTCTTACTTATCTGATTCTGTCAGGAAACTGTTTTTCAAGTTGGGTCTAGCAAAGTTCCTGGTATGCAAATTTAGGCAGTGAAAGTTTGCTACCTGGGTAGGCCAAGAGGAGTTTGATCATGTTTAAACTCAATAAAGCATGTGCCTACCATGTGCCGGATATGGTGCTTACTCTGTTCTGCCCTCTAGAACCCCTGGGGTTCTGTTGCCATTGGCCATTGGTTAATCTTTTATAAAGATGGGACACAGATATTTCAGTTACTCACCAGGTAGCATTCTTCTTCTTAATTTGGCACCTAGTGCGTTTATCTCAGGAATGCAAACACAAAGAATAACATCTTTAGCTAGATATGTGTTCCACAGGAAATCTAAAGCCTGAAGTCTGTTGAATTCATTAGTTTCTTATTAGTCTTATGAGTCAGTTTCCATCTCTGAGCCCTCTGATAATTAATAAAATTGGATGTCTGGTTCTTCAGATACCCCTGAGATCTTGTCTGGGGAGCCTCCTGTGTTCCTCTGTTTTGTCTCTATAGAATACATTCTATCAATTAACCTCTTGTCCCCAGGCTTTGCTGAAGACATTGATACTTTTCTCTGAGTTTTTATGCTACACTCACAGGACTGGTAGTTCTGTGGGTGCTCCTGATAGAGACAGCAGAGATCACCTTAGACTGCTGTTTTATTGTTGTTGTTGTTGTTGCTTTTTGGGTCACAACAGGTGATGCTCAGGGGGTTCCTCCTTGCTCTGCACTCAGGCATTACTCCTGGAGGTGCTCCTGGGACCATATGGGATGCTCGGGATTGAACCCTGGTCGGCCATGTGAAGGCAAATGCCCCTCTCCGCTGTACTATTGTTACCACCCTCCCAACCCCCAGGCTGTTGAGGTGGTTATTTGTTGAGTGAAAGGATGAAAGACAGGAAGATAAGTATGGAAGGATGAAGAATCATTTCTTTTTTTTATATTTTATTATACCACCATGAGATATACAATTACAAAGATGTTCAGAAGATGTTCATATTTGGGTTTCAGTCATACAGTGTTCCAGTACCCATCCCTCCATCAGTGCCCATTTTCCACCACCAATGTCCCGATTCCCTCCCTCCTCCCCTAGCCTGCCTCTATGGCAGGTTAAGAACCATTTCTGAGCTAATCCAAGCTATTTCTGGTATGAGAGAGAGGAGGGTGCTGGGGGTGGGAGTGGGGGGAAGACACGAATCTTGAACTATCTCTTTGCCAATGTAACTGGAAGAGTTTAGCATTCTAAGATTTCAGAATCTTGTGGCTGAAAGGAACTTTAATCCTTTCCTCATTTTCATTGATTGGTATTTGAATATAAATAGCAGATGAAAGGATAAAGCCAAGAGAAGTGACATGATTGGTGTAAGTCCGTGTGATTGAAGTGGTGCTAGTATATAACTGCATGTGCCCCCCATTTTTTTCTACCTGAGGGAAACTCTTGGGGCAATGTCCCTTGATGTGTATAATGCTATAGTTCTTCCGGGTCTCATTCTGGCCCTGAAATCTGGACCCCAAACTTGGCAGCATCCTGACATCTCAGGAAGTGAAATCTCTTATGTCAAGCAAGAAGGTTGCCCAATGTTTGTATCAAACCTGTTTCTCCAAAGAGACCTCTTAAGACATGTTATTTCCTTCCTGTCTCCAGTGAGCAGAAAATATCTCACTACAGTTTTCCTGGAGGAGGGGGCTAGACGAGTGATGATGTCAATGACTCCGTAGGTCCAAGGAAATGGAGCAAGCAGAAATGGGGATTTGGCCAGGATGTTGTGGGAAGCTCTTGGTTTTGGGAAATTCTTCAGTTCTTGAGTCATTCAAGTTCTCCTCAGCTAAAAGTTATTATCTAGCCAGGCAAGAGATTCTTTCAAGATAAGAGACTGGTGTTTATTTAGAGCCATGAGTGACTTGGTACCACTTTATATCTGCTCTGGGGTTCTAACTTCTTGTACTTAAAAATTTATTTTTTAATGCCTTTTTTTTTTGAGGCACCATGATTTAAAATCTTGTTAATGATAGAGTTTCTTGCTGTCAAGCAAGAAGGTATATAACACACCCCCCACCAGTGTGTTAGTATCACTATTACTATCACTATCTTCTCGTTAATCATCTATTTGCTAGAGCGGGCACCAGTAATATCTCCATATGTCCTGTCTCATGCTAGTAGAACCCAAAGGCATCTGCTTGCTCCAGGAACATAAAGAGCCTCAAACCTTTATATTAGGTCACAGAAATGACCTAATATAAATGTTACTGGTATTTGGCATATCAAATACTACACGAGCAGCTTGCCAGGCTTGCCGTGCGGGTGGCATACTCTTGTAGTCACCTCTAAATAAAGCATTTATTGATGAACCAGGCGGCTGCTAGCGGCCGTGCGAGCCAGGCTGTGATAGTCTGGTCTGCTGGGTGGAGTTGTGACGAGAGGGAAGTCCAGATGTGGAAAATGGCGGGCCCCATGGAGTAGGGGAGGGTGGTCTGGCTTGTTGTGAGGCTCTGCTGGGGTGGCAGGCCAGGGCTGGAACCCGCCATGCCTCCCGGGCATCTCACGAGCAGCTGGGCACAGGGAGAGCAAGTAGCAGCTCTGCCCCATGTCTGAGAGTCTCTGGTTCAGCATACCTGGGCCGGATTAAAAAAAAAAAAAACTGCTGCAGGGTGGCTGTCGATGATCCGGGCTGTGATAGTCTGGTCTGTTGGGTGGAGTTGTGACGAGAAGGAAGTCCGGATGTGGAAAATGGTGGCCCCCATGGAGTAGGGGAGGGTGGTCTGGCTTGTTCTATATATTATATATATGTCTTGCTGCATGCATGACAAGTGCCTTACCCACAGTACTGTCACTTCAGCCCCTTATCTTTCATAGGGTACCATCCCCAGTGTTCTCGGGGGCCACCAGAACTACACCTTGTGGTGGTGCGAGTATGTCACAGCAGGTGGGGATCAGCCTCAGAGCCTTACAGATATGCTAAGCAATAGCCCAACACATGTGTACTCTTAAATGTTACTGGTACACACACTGTGTTCCATCTCTGGTAATGGGATGTTTGTTCAGTTGACTTCTCTATTTTTTTCCTTATCATGACCATGATAGTTTGGTATCCTCCTTGCTCTCCAGTCTGACAGGTTTTTCCAGGCTCACAGTTTTCCCATAGCAGATCTGGAATCAACTGGATCTCAAAGACCAAGAACCTGTGATTAATTTCAGTGGGAAGTAGTTATTTGATTTATTTAGCTGGGCACTAAGTTAATCATTCTTGGGTTGATCATTGTTTCTAGATTTTTCCAGTGGCCTAAACTAGAAATTACTATGCCTTTCTTTTGGGGAATTGGGGATCCACGCCAAGCTGTGCTCAGGGACCACTCTTGGCAGTGCTCAGATGACCATACGTGGTGCCAAGGATTGTACCATGGTCTGTCATATGCAAAGCAAGCGCCTTAACCTCTTTTCTAACTCTCTACCCCCCTAATATTCTTGTTTTTTTTTTTTTTTTGCTTTTTTGTGTCACACCCGGCAATGCTCAGGGGGTTACTCCTGGCTCTGCACTCAGGAATCACTCCTGGCAGTGCTCGGGAGACCATATGGGATGTCGGGGATGAAACCCAGGCCGGCATAGGCTGGCCGCGTGCAAGGCAAACGCCCCTACCCGCTGGACTATCGCTCCCGGCCCACTAATATTCTATTTTAAGAATCAAACTAACAGAGAACCGGACAAGGTACAGACCAGACCCACAGCTGTGCTGGCACATGGCAGCTCTGCGGCTGCGCAAGAGCTGAGATAATAATGAAGGTTCGGACCAGTCCTTTCCAGGATTTTTCACATTTATACACTGTAATGATCATTGTAGTTGCAACAAACTGGGGAGGTTGATGGGGAATGAGGAACTATAATGTCACACTAGAACTCACTATTGAATATACACAGAGACTTAACGTCATAAACCATTAATATCTGTCGGGCAAGCCACAAAGTGTAAGAGAAGAGAGAGAGAAAGTATCCCTCCATAAAAGTCCCAAGGTGTCGGGGAACTGCTGGGGTCCCCAACAATACCAGGAAGCGAGTTCCCTTCTATCTCTGAAGCCTGCGGGAATGGATGAAAACTCAGGAATGCGGTGCAGTTTTAAAAGGGCTTTATTATCACAGGTTCCGAGATACAATCCAAGAGCAGGGAAAACTCCGGACTCTGGGTTCCCAGCTAGGCCCCAGCCACATGTAGGCCAAGATGGCTGCCACCACGTGTTGAAGCCCATCAGAGAAAGGAGAGGACGGAGAAGCAAAACACCAAGGAAAGCCAAAAATGGCAGAAAGGGCCTTCTCTCTTCTGTCAGATTATTTTATTTTATTTAATTTATTTTTAGTACATGTGCTGCTGAAGCGAGCACTAATTTATTTTTTAAAAAAATTTTATTATACCACCGTGAGACATACAATTACAAAGGTGTTCATAATTGGTTCTTGGTAATACAGAATTGCAGCATCCATCCCTCCACCAGTGCCCCATTTCTGCCTCCAATGTACCTCACCACCTCCCGCCCATCCCCAGGCTACCTCAATAGCAGGTACCCCCATTTCCTCTCTTTCTCTCTCTGTCTCTCTGTCTCTGCATCTCTCTCCCTCTTCTTTTACACATTGTGGCTGCAGATATTTAGAGTTTATCACTTAAGTCTCTTTGTGTATATTCAATGGTGAGTTTTAGTCTGCCATTACCATTTCCCACACTTAGTAAAACACTGGTATCTATTTATATTCTATTAATGAATGTAGTCATTCTACATCTGTCCTTTTCATTCTGACTAATTTCACTCAGCATGATAGTCTCCATGTCCATCCATTTGCAGGTAAATTTCATAATTTTGTCTTTTCTGACAGCTGCATAGTATTCCATAGTGTAGATATACCACAGTTTCTTTAGCCAGTCCTCTGTTCTTGGGCATTTAGGCTGTTTCCAGATTCTAGCTATTGTGAATATCACAGAGATGAATAAAGAAGTACAGATAGTGTTTCTGCTATGTGTTTTTTGGTCTCCCGGGTATATTCCCAGGAGTGCTATTGATGGATCAAATGGGAGCTCAATATCTAGTTTTTGGAGGAATGCCCATATTGTTTTCCAAAAGGGGCTGGACCAGTCGGCACTCCCACCAACAGTGGATGAGAGTCTCTTTTTCCCCACATCCACGCCAGCACGGGTTGTTCTTGCTGTTTTGGATATGTGCCAGTCTCTGTGGGGTGAGATGGTACCTCATTGTTGTTTTGATTTACATCTCCCTGATGATTAAAGATGAAGAGCACTTTTTCATATGCCTTTTGGCCATTCGAATCTGTCAGCTTATTTTATAGACAGAAATCCGCAAAAACATCCCAGCCTGGCCCATTGTTGGCTGGGCAATCTAGAGATGAATACAGGTAAACAACTCTATTGAAATGCAGCACTTCAGGTGGCCTTCTGGATATTACAAGCACCAGAGCTGATTCAAAAGCCTCCCTAGCAGAGCTGGGAGGGGCTGCAAGCTAAGTGTAGCTGGAAGCTAAGTAGGGTGTCACCCAACACCAAGGATCATTTGTATCACTTCTCTTCCCGTTGTTTTGCTCGAGGCAGGCACCAGTAACATCTCCATATGCCCTGTCACGTGCTAGTGTGCCTAGGTTCCATTCCAAAGTTCAGTTTCCTTTCATGTCTCCCTGTTCCCCCCCCACACACACACATACACACACCCATAACAATTTTGTAGGACAACTCTTGGGTTCTGTTGCCTTTTGCCATTGGTTAATAGTCAATAAAGATTGACCTTACCCAAATGTTTTCAAATCATTTTAAAAAAGAAGACATGAGAAAATGATTGTGACTTAATTGTTTTAGCATCGTGTATGAGTTAGTGATGCTGGCTGTGGACCCATTCCTTCCTTGTTTATCCCTTGCAGAGAAAAGAACTAGATCATTATTCCTACCATTTTCGCTCAGTCCCATCTTACCCTTACTTAGCTTTAATCCCTAACACTGTCTTTAAGAATCAGTCATTTTGTTAAATTATTTTTTTATCTTCTTGAGGTACTGTGATTTAAAGTATTATAAATGATGGTTTAAGGCATACATCATTTGAACACCACACCCAGCATCAGAGTACAATTTTCCCTCCATCAAGGTCCCACAGGTGCCTCTGTTTAAAATCTACTCTCCACAAGCCTGGTTCTGTGGACCATCTCTCTCTAGTTCCATTGCCCTCGCCTTTTTGTTTCTTCCTGACTGTGCATCTTTAAATACCACATATTAAATACCACATATTCCAAATATAAAATATCATGCCTCACTCAAGTGAAAGAAGGAATGTGGAATTCGACCTCCATCGCTGTTCCAGAGTCAAGGAGGCTGTCTTATTTGCCAAGGCATCGAAAATCAGATGGGCTGGACATGTAATGCGATTTGGAGACAACCGCTGGACTAGAGCTGTTACCGACTGGATCCCACGGGATGTCAAAAGATCACGTGGCCGCCCACCTACAAGATGGTCAGACTTCTTTGTCAAGACCCTGAATGAACGGTTTGAGACTCTTTGTATTCCTGAAGCAAAGCAGATGCCATTGGGCTACACTGGCACGTGATAGGGTCATATGGAAACGCTTACTGGCGCCAGCTCGAGCAAATCGATGAATAACGATGTCAAGTGATCAAGTGATGAGAGAAGTCATTCTGTATCTATTCCTTTCCTTCTGACTCACTTCATTCAGCACGATAACCTCTAGTTCCAGTCATGTCATAGAAAATTGCATGATTTTGTTCTTTCTTGTCACTAATTAGTATTCCATTATATCTACCAACTACAAATTCCTGATCTGTTCATCTGTAGTTAGGCAATTGGATATTTTCTGTATCTTGGCTATTGTGCTAGGTATTACAATGAACATGAATGTCCATATATTCTTCTGAAGTAATGCTTTTCTTCTGAAGTATATTGGAGGTAGATGTCAAGACGTAGTATTGCTGGACTGTTTGGGAGTGCTAGTCTTACCGTTTTTGTTTTTATTTCTTAGAGATTTGCATATTGCTTTTCACAGAGGTTGAACAAGATGGCATTCCCACTGACAGTGAATGAGAATTTCTTTCTCAGCACAACCCTACCAACTCTAGCTGTTTTTAGGCTTTTTGATATATACCAAGGAATCAGTCTTTTTTTTTTTTTTCTATTACTTCCATGGGTTTTTCTGGTATTTGAAAATATTAACAATATCTTGTACAGATATGTCCTTTTTTAAATGGATACTCAATCCCCATTTCTTTCTAAAGTTATTTGTAGAGGGGTAGTCCAATTTTTAGTTTAGGGACCTTCAGCATTATCTTCATCTGGATGACTCCCACTCTTTGAACCAGGGACTCTGAGAAGCAAGAGGAAGAACTCTGATACACTCAAGTTCCCCACGTAGTAGCACAAGAAAGGCTGAGATACAGAAGGCAGCAGTTAGGTCTGGTGAGGTATTGGGTCATCAGGGTCTTCTCCGTCCTACCTGAGTTGTTATACCTTTTATAAGAGACCAATGTAACTTTTCCTTCCTTCAGATCTAGCAGAAAAAGCTCCTAGATGGGCAAGGAGATACCATGGTCTTACTTCTTACACAGTAAGGGATATAAGGGCATGAACCACAGATAAAGGGGTCTGATAAAGGAGTTTGCAAATCGTTTTTGTAAATGGTCAAAAAGAAATGTTATATACTTTGTGTAAAGGAACCAGGCCATCTCTGCCTGGTTATTATGAAAAAAGCAGCTTTAGACAATTTATAAATGTATGGGTGTTGCAGGACACCTAAAAGCCTAGGCCTCTTCATCTGCCCTGGATTGCCTCCCTGCAGGTCACTTCATAGATAGGGGATAGTCTGAATGTGGCAGTCTTATCTGACCATGTATTCTGTACTGGCTGGTATAAATATTCTCTCACGCTACCACAATCATCGTGGAACTAGCTAGATCTTACCAGCATAATTTGCCTGGCCACGTTGGATCTCTAAGTAATTAGGCCAGAGAGAAATGCTGTTTGCCTCCAAGCAAGCAAGCATGGCTCCCTGATAACTCAAAGGCAACTAAAATACAAAACTACCGTAAAGTAGACGGAGACTCTTGTGAAGGCCTGGAGAAATATTTAACTGGCATTAGTATTAGTCTTTGGTACAGAGACATGCCATCTCAAAAACCCCCTTCTCTACCCTATAAAGGCAATTCCAGGCAGATCTTGGCTTAAGATATTAGGTGAGGTGCTGGGAGAAATTACCTGAGGGCATTTGATCCTTCCTGCCAGGGAAGTTACATTTAGCTTATAGCTTCTCCCAGCTCTGCTAGGAGGCTTTCAATTAGCTCTGGGTCCTTGTAAACTGCCAGATAGTCTCCTGAAGTTGCTACATTTCTTTAGCGCTATTTTCCTGTTTTCATCTCTAGATAGCCCAGCCCAGAATGGGCTGGGCTGGGGAATTTGGGCGGATTTCTAGCTATAAGATAAGCTGCAAGAAGAAATAAGGCACTCTCTCTTTTTTCCCCCTTTTGCCATTTCGGCTTCCCTTGGTGTTTTGTTTCTCCGTCCTCTCCATTCTCTGTTGGGCCTCAACACGTGGTGGCAGCCATCTTGGCCTACACCTGGCTGGGGCCTAGCTGAGAACCCAGAGTCCGGAGGTTTTTCCTGCTCTTGGATTGTATATTGGAACCTGTGATAGTAAAGCCCTTTTAAAACTGCATCAGATTCCTGAGTCTTCATCCATTCCCCGCCCGGCTTCAGAGGTAGAAGGGAACTCGCTTCCGGCACTGTCGGGGACCCGGCGGTGCTCCCGACATATGGGGTTGACTGAGTTTGTTTGGCAGGTCATAGGATGAAGCCTCCTGCTTTATGCTATTTTACAATGCATATTTAAAGACAACACTTAAAAAATCCTGTCCTTTGTAGAGCACTTACTATGAGCTGGCACTTCCTCCTCCATCTTACTTGGCTTTCACAATAACATTCCAGTCTTCTTTTTTTGGGGGTGTTCACACCTGGTAATGCTCAGGGGTTACTCCTGGCTCTACACTCAGGAATTACTCCTGGAAATGCTTGGGCAACAATGATATGGGACATTGGGAATTGAACCTGGGTCAGACAAGTGCAAGGCAAACATCCTACCCACTGTAATAGATAGTCTTGACCTGTTTCACCTATGAGGAAATGGAGGCTGTAGGTTGTAGGGAAACAACTTATTGAAGATCACACAATGAATTGTGCTGGAATTATGACCCAAACTTGGATTAATAGGACTGAAACCCAATTATTTCTCCCTATTTTTCATCCTTCTAAATATGTACAGTACCATATTGTGCTGTCCACAGAGATATTCAGATCTCTTTTCCAATGATCTAAGTCTAAAGAAGCTCAGCAGTTTCACAGATTTCAGTGGCTCTGCCCTGAAATTCCACATAGTTCTCTAGAAATAGGGAAATTGTTTCCATGTCACATCGTGTCTCTGACTGTGACGTGTTTTGTAAATTCATATATTTTTACCTTCTCTAAGGGTAGCCCCGGGACTTTCCAGATCAATGCTTTTAGTTATTTTTCTTCCCTTTTCAGAGGTTCTTCCTTTTCTCTCTACTTTCTGTATGTTTCTAGAAGTTTTGCAGTATTATTTTCTGCATTTTTCCCTTTTATTTAAGATTTATTGGATCATTCTCCATTCCTTGCACCACACCCAAGGAAGACAACCCTTTAGGGATTCTGTTCTTGGAATAATAGGCATTTTAAAAATGAAGCTAATATACTTCTCTGCTAAAACTGATAATAAAATACTCTTCTAAACTGTTTATTAGACTGTATGCTAATTGCTTGCTATTACATAATGGGAGGTTGATTTTGTCATTTTTTTTTCCAGGACTTGGTTAATTTCACTTCTTCAGTTACTTCCTCCTTATTGGCTGGAACTCAGTTTTTTTGTTGTCTAGTAGAGGAAGTTCTCGGTAATGCCACTCAGGATTTTTGGGGGTGCATTTGGGAAGTATAGTGTTAGGCCATCGCTTGATACAGTGTTAGGCCGACTCTCCAGAAACAGAAATGTAGATAAAGGAAAGTTTATTAGCTCAGCGCTGAGGACCCCTTTGAAATCTATGTTTTAAAGCATGGGATTGTTAAGGTTTACTAACCTAAAGAATTTGTGCTTTGAAATAACTGGTAAAATTTGTAAAGAAAAAAGAGGGGGTTGACAATTGTATTGATTACAGTTTTATAGGCAGGAGCTCCATTTTTTCCCTCCTAGAAGGAGCTTCCAGCCCCCTCCCAAAATGTGTTGTCAGAGTTAGCTGATAACAGACTAGGGGAAAAAAGGTGGCTGTTTAATTGTCAGCCTTTGCTGCAAGGAGCTGTTTCAAATTTAGTGGTTTCTAAGAATTCAGAATTGGAATCAATCTGCATAGTACGTGAAAATACATACTATTCTTAAAGTGATTTTATTTCATGTCAGCATTGTCATCAAGTATTAAAATCTAGTCCTAACCTTAGGAGAATTTTGTCAGCAATTTTGACAGGATGGTACTCTTAAATATTCTTGGTTATTTGTTATAGAGTAAACTTCCTTGCCATATGTATATTTACAGACACTCTTTGTCATGTTATCTCAATATTGTTTTGTGATAAAACTGTGTAAGACAAAATCAAATTCTAAAAGGTCTGGAAGTGATGAAATTAATTGGTTCCTGCTAGTCACATTTTTCTTTTGGAATTAGAAATATTATGTTAAGGGTTAGTTTTTGAATGCTTATGGATAGAAATTGAAAGTATCAGAAAATGTAAAGTGCATGTGTTTAGAATAAAGGAAATTTGGGATTAAACTTAGTAAGTTATGTAAGAAGAACTGGTAGAAGTGGAATTCCAGAATTCCCATTAAATGATTGCTCTAGAAAGTTTAAAAAAGGGGCTGAAATGCTTTCTGTGCCAGAATAACTCCATAGACTTATATCAGCATGGCTAAATTTTATAGGGTTTAATCAAAAGGGTTTTCTCATAAACATTGGCAGATCAAATGTTTTCTTATGCTGGTATTTAAAAAGTCTAGTTAGTCTTTTTCTGTGTTTGAAAGCATGTTTGTTTCTTCTGTGTGAACTGTCTGTTGTAGTTAATCCACGATTTGAAATAATAAAGGTTGTATGCTGCTAAATGATGCTGCTTTAAGGCAGCCACTGCTTCAATGTCAGTGGGTTTCTGACATTGGAGAATGCATGAGTAAATGTGGGGAAATAACTAGTTAACTTTTTTCGGGCTGTTAGTCTGTCATTCCATGAGAATGTTTGTTATTATTTTGCTTCATGTGAACTTTGTCACCAGGTATCAACCTAGCCTTGAACTTAAAATCTTTCAAGTATTTTAACTCTGAATTGTTTGTTTTGAAATTCTAAAGATGAAATTTAAATGTTTTCGGATAACTGATTTGATGCTTTTAAAGTAGTCTTGTATTGCTAAGATGAGATAATAACTAGCAACTTGTTTCTAAATTTCTTGGGAGATCAGCCTGTATTAAATTCTGTAAGATTCGGAAGTTAAACCTGTAGGATGTAACTATAAGAAGCCTAAATACTGTATTTTAAGTAAGAAAGATAATGGATGAAAATATCAGTGGGGAAAAAGGAAAGGAATTCTGTTAAACTAAAGTTGGTTTTGGAATAAAATGAAGGAAAGTTCACTATCACTATCTTCCCATTCATCATCAATTTGCTTGAGCGGGCTCCAGTAACATCTCCATATGTCCTGTCTCATGCTAGTAGAGCCCAAGGGCATCTGCTCACTCCAGGAACATAAAGAGCCTCAAACCATTATATTAGATCATGGGAATGACCTAGCATAATTGTTACTGGTATTTGGCATATCAAATACGACACAAGCAGCTTGCCAGGCTTGCCGTGCGGGTGGCATACTCTTGTAGTCACCTCTAAATACAGCATTTATTGATGAAATACGTGACAGCAAGCAGTCACAGGACAGAATAAATATAAAGGAATGTGGAGAATGTTTGAGGATATTAAGGAAAGAAACTATGAAACTAAGAGTTGTTCTAGTATCTTTTTGGTGAGATCTCTGGAAAAAATCAGACAGATGGTATAGACTCCTGTGACAGTGCTCTTAAAAATTGAAATCAGGGTTTTAACATGGGATTCATAAATTATACCTGATATTGTTAAACTGTATGCTCTATCTCTACAGATCTTTATGCTTCTTTTAAGTAGGTCCAACAGCAAATTGGTATTTTGCATTTGATTGTGAGTAAAGTAAAATATGTGCTTTTCTCTCTTTGCACCTTTAGTACATTTTGATGTTTCATGGCACTGTGTTGGTTTGCATAAATCCAAACAAAATCTTTCCTCTCTGCTGCAATAGGGTGTACCCCTCATGCAGATAGGAAAGCCAGTTATGGAACCCCAAGGCCCTCTTCCAGGGAAAACAGGAGTCAAGGAGATTGGTCTAAATGACAGGAGCAGGTAGTTGTAACAGGTACCTTTACAAGTACCCTACAAACCTCAGGGAGACCCTAGAGGCAGGCAAACTCAAGGAAGAACCAGAAATCATCTCTGCTGTGGAAAACAAGGAATATGCTAATCTGTAGTGACTGACAACTGCCTGGGCCATACGACAAGGAAGGCTGTTGCAGTAGGGGATGACTTCAGCCCCAAAAAGGAATGTGGTCACTCTCTGCTTTTAAAACCCCAGTGAAACAGGCCCGAGGCCACCTGTAGCTCATTGTGAAACCTGATCTTCATGTTATGGCCAAGCCTGGGGTAGCCCTAACATGACAGGTAAAGATATTAAAAAGGCCATCATTGGCGTGTCTTCCTGCTCTGTCTTAGCCACTCCCCCAAGTGACGGGGTACCCAAAATGGAGAGTTCTCATCTTGCTGTGTTTATGCAAAAAGAACAAGTTGGGTTTATTAAATTATCTGAAAATTTTAAAGTGAAGGTGGAGAGAAAACAATATTTCTATAACTTATGTAAAGATCAGATTCTAGATCTACAAAAAGGTAATTGAATAAATGTATCCAAATAGGCTTGATTTAAAGGCAACCCCTGGGCTAATCCAGATAGACCAGGAACATCAGCTAAAATGCAGATATGCTTTTTATTTTTCAGGGTCTTTTTTTTTTAAATTTTTTATTATACCACAGTAAAACATACAATTACAAAGGTGTTCATAATTGGTTCTTGGTAATACAGTATACCAGCACCCATCTCTCCACCAGTGCCCCATTTCTACCACCAATGTACCCCACCCCTCCCCACCCACCCCCATGCTGCCTTAATAGCAGGTACCCCAGTTTCCTTCCTTTCTCTCTCTGTCTCTGCATCTCTCTCCCTCTTCTTTTACACATTGTGGCTAGCCCTGCAGATATTTAGAGTTTATCACTTAAGTCTCTTTGTGTATATTCAATGGTGAGTTTTAATCTGCCATTACCATTTCCCACATTTAGTAAAACACTGGTATCTATTTCTGTCGTATTAATGAATGCAGTCATTCTATATCTGTCCTTTTCCTTCTGACTAATTTCACTCAGCATGATAGTCTCCATGTCCATCCATTTGCAGGTAAATTTCATAATTTCATCTTTTATGACAGCCGCATAGTATTCCATAGTGTAGATGAACCACAGTTTCTTTAGCCAGATATGCTTTTAAGTTTGCTAATATGCCAAGGGACTTCTAAGTTAGCATCCAAATTGGTTAAGTGTTCATTCTTAGTTCTATGAGTACACAGCCATTTGGAGATCCATAAGATTCATAAGGATTCTAACAGCTCTTAATTCTGGAGCTATCATGATACCAGTACCTCATCCGGTTAATATTCCCGCTAGCCAGAATACTCTGCAGGTGACGAACAATGGGTATTGGATTTAATAACATTAGTGAATAACAGTCTTCCATGGGAATGGACTTAACAGGGTAGTAAGAGCCAGGGGAAGACCAGCAGCTTGACTCTATGCGAATGCTCAAATTTAAGGGTATAGTTATCTTGATCACTTGATCACTTGAATCCCATTATTCATCGATTTGCTTGAGCGGGTGCCAGTAACATTTCCATTGGACCCTGTCAGTGCCAATGTAGCCCAATGGCATCTGGTTGACTCAGGAATATGAAGAGCCTCAAACCGTTCCTTCAGGGTCTTGACAAAGAAGTGTGACCATCTTGTAGGTGGGCGGCCACTTGGTCTTTTGACATCCCATGGGATCCAGTCGGTAACAGCTCTAGTCCAGCGGTTGTCTCCAAATCGCATTACATGTCCAGCCCATCTTATTTTCGATGCCTTGGCAAACGAGACAGCATCCCTGATTCTGGAATAGCAACGGAGGTCGGAGCTCCGGAATCCTTCTTTCACTTGAGTGAGGCGTGATATGCCAAGCATAGCTCTTTTCGATTCCTCTCTGGGAGACCCGAATAGCATTCTCATCCTACTTTCATAGGGCCCAGGTCTCTGAGGCGTATGTTAATGCAGGGAGAATGGTGGAGTCAAAGAGATGTGCCCGGAGCCGGAGGTTTTTTGTCCTTTCAGCTATTTCTTCGATGCCTTTGAAAGCATTCCATGCCGCTCTCTTCCTCCCTGCGCAGCTCAGGTTTTAGGTCGTTCATCATGTTGACTTCTCGATCTCGGTACACATAACTGCTGCATTCAGAGATGTCTGTTCCATTGAGAGCTATTAGCCTTCAGATGGTCAGTTGACATAAGAAAGGTTTTTCACCCTGTCATTATAATTTAGGAGACTCCTAACCACTTTGTCTGCTTCTGTACCTCTGCTTTGCTTAAGAGAAGATAGAGAATGTGAACCTGAAGATTGTGTGGGAGAAGGTATATAAGCAGAATGCTGAAACAAAGCGGGGTCTTTTGAGTCTCTTTGGCTCGAGGGGTCCTCAGTGCTGAGCTAATAAACTTTCCTTTATCTACATTTCTGTTTCTGGAGAGTCTGTATCGAGCGACAGCCTAACAATAGACCTGACTAAATGGTTGAACTTTCCCAGTTACTCAGCAATATTGAATGAGGACATGTGGTTGTGTAAAGGTGTTATATAAATTCTGCCAAAATTTCAGGCCGTTACATAATATTCCAGAGTTCATCAGCCTTTGACTTGGGGGGTTCCTTTCTCTTTCTGTCATGAGATGGAACATTCTTCCAATATCTCATAAGAAACCTCTGAAGCTTTCATATAGGACCCAATCTTAACCGCAGGTTTTCACAAGGAGGGATATGATATTATTATAAAAATAATCTATCAAAATAGACTATTTTGATAGAAAGATACATGTTTTTAAAAAATCTTTTCTTGAAGAATATTCACCCAATACCCATCTGATAAGGGGTTAATATCCAGGATATATCAGGCACTGGTAGAACTTTACAAGAAGAAAGCAGCCAACCCCATCTAAAAATACTTAGAGGTCCCCCTATTTTTCGCTGATGCTTATACAGAAACACTGCCCTTCATATCAAATCTTAGTTCAGAGGCCTTATCACCCCTTTCTCTTTCCTTTCTCTGCACAGTGATCCCTCCTAGAGGTACAGCTTAGGGAAACAGGCACCGGGAGCTGATGATGTGAATGGGAGTCTCTTCCTTGATGTGAAGGAAGTGAAGGTTCTTGACATCCTAGGGACCTTTCCTGACATCCTGCCCTGTATTCTCTGTATTTTCTGCTCATCTACTGACCCTTGATCACACTTGGCCTCCACATCCAGCTCCTCCAGAACACTTCTCTTCCAGTTTCATTAGTTGCTGTGGCAGGAGAACATTGTGTATCTAGCAGACTAGTTGGGTCATATCTTCATGAAAGGTTCTTGAGAGCAGGGTGAGGAGCATTTGCTCCCTGCAGTGTTTCCTGACTGGAGCAGTGCCTGGTGGATACATAAGGACTTTTATAGGGTCTCCTTTAGTTAGACATGAAATGAAGGTGAAGACAGCAGGTAGAAAGGGGCATTCAGGCAATGAGTTTCTGTAGAGTATAAAATCAAGGCCAGACTGTGTCAATGCAGGCTCAGTGAAGGCTGGATTCCCCCACTTCACCTCCCGCCCTGAGAGGAGAAGCTTCCACAGAAACAGAATGTACTAGTAAGAATATGAGAGAAGACGACCAAAAATTTAAAGCACTCTCCTTTATTGAAACCCTAGCAATATCTACAAAAATTATTTACAATTTTTATGCACGTAGAAAGTTCAAGTGGCACAGTTTTGGAAAACTCCTCTAAAACCAACTTTACAAAAAAAGCAGGTGATGTGCTTTACCATTGTAGATAACCGGAATCTCAGTCTGAGCTGTGAAATTCAGTTTATTTTTGTGTGTTTATTCTAGGGGGCTCTTTCTCTTTGGAAAAGTGTGCGTTATCTTTGTTCTCTCTTGAACATGTCTCTCTTTCTCTGCCTCACCCTCTCTCCTTCATACGATGGAGATGGAGAGGCAGGATGAGTGCTGAGTAATTCAGTTACAATTGGTTATTTTAAATCTCACCAACATGAGGGCCAGTCAGATAGATATTGGAAATAGCTAAGGCGTGGGAATAGTACCACTGAAAAGGAGAACATGGATCAGGTAACTTTCTCTATAAGTCCTGACCTGTGGCTTGGCTGAGACTCCAGCAGTTTTTCTTTTTTAAATTTTTTTTTATGTTTGAATATTTTAAATTTTATTTATCACCATGATCTAAACAATTACAAAACTGTTCATGATTGGATTTCATTCATGTGGTGTTCCAGCACCCATCCCTCCAGCAGTGCACATTTCCCACCACCAGTGTTCCCCTTTCCCTTCCTCCCACACCCTGCCTGCCTCTATGACAGTTATTTTCTACTACCTTTCTTTTCTTTTGCACATTATGGATTGCAATAATTCACGAAGGGGTTATTATGTATTTGTATTTTCCTACTTTTAATACTCAGTTCTAGTCTAGCATTACCATTTTCAACTATTGTTGGCAAAATGGTTCCTTTTCTATCTTAACCTCTGTCTCCCTCCCAATCACTTGTGGTAGATTCCTACCATTGAGAGTCTTCCTGAACCCTGTTCTGCTATCCTTGGATATTAGTCTTATAATATTTTTATATCACAAAAACGAATGGAGTCATTATATATGTATATATATATATATCTGTTTTCTCCTTTTGACTAATTTTACTCAGCATGATACTCTCCATGTCCATCCATTTATAGGACATTTTATGACATCATTTTTCCTAATAGTTGTACATTATTCAATTTTTTAACATTGTATTATACCACCATGAGATATACAATTACAAAGATATTCGAATAGCCAAAAGACATATGAAAAAATGCTCATCATCATTAGTCATCAGAGAGATGCAAATCAAAACAACAATGAGATATCATCTCACACCACAGTTTTTCTCTTTTAAAATTTTATTATACCACCATGAGAGATACAATTACAAAACTGTTCATGATATACACAAAGAGACTTAAGTGATAAACTCTAAATATCTGCAGGGCTAGCCACAATGTGTAAAATAAGAGGGAGAGAGATGCAGAGACAGAGAGACAGACAGAGAGAGAAAGAGAGGAAATGGGGGTACCTGCTATTGAGGCAGCCTGGGAGTGGGCGGGAGGGGGTGGGGTACATTGGTGGTGGAAATGGGGCACTGGTGGAGGGAGGGGTGCTGGAATACTGTATTACCAAGAACCAATTATGAACACCATTGTAATTGTATGTCTCACGGTGGTATAATAAAAAATTAAAAAAAAATAAAACTGTTCATGATTAGGTTTCAGTCATACAGTGTTCTAGCACCCATCCCTCCACCGGTGTACATTTCCCACCACCAATAGCCCCTGATTCCCTGCCCTCTCCCCAGCCTGCCTCTAGGACAGACACTTTGCTTTTTTTTTCTCTCTCTCTGAGTCTCTCTTTCTCTCTCTCTTTCTCACTCTCTCTGTTGGTCTCTCTCTCTCTGTCTCTCTGTGTCTCTTTCTCCCTCCCTTCTCTTACACATTGTGGCTTGCTATACATACATTTAGGGGTTATTATATATATTATATTTGGTCATTCCTGTGACCTAATATAATTGTTTGAGACTCTTTATGTTCCTGGAGCAAGCGGATGCCTTTGGGTTCTACTAGCATGAGACAGGGCATCTGGAGATATTACTGGTGCCCGCTCTAGCAAATAGATGATTAACGGGAAGATAGTGATATATATATAAATAAATAAATAAATAAATAAACATATATATATATATATATATATATATATATATATATATATATGTCCCTTTGCCAACATTACTGCTCAGTTCTAGGCTGGTATTACCATTTCCAACAATTATTAGCACACTGGTCCCTTCTATGTCTTACTTAACTTCTGACTCCCACACATTTGTGGTAGTTTCCACCCACTGACAAGTCCCTCCTGATCCATGTTTTGCCTGGCTTTGGATATTAGGATCATACTTTTTTTTTATACCCCACAAATGAATGCAGTCATTCTATATCTGTCCTTTTTCCTCTAATTTAACTCAACATGATACTCTTCGTGTCTATCCATATATAGCCAAATTTTATAGCTTCAAGACCCTGACAGTTTTAACCTGTGTGGTCTGAGATAAAGGAAAGTCAAAGGGATAAAGAGCTGCAGGGCTTGAGGGGCAGACTGTGGAGCCTAGTGACAGAATATAGAGTTTCAGCAATAGGTCAGGAGGACAGCAGTGAACGCTGAGGAATAAAACAAGTAAGATACTACCATGGACCTAGGATAGTGTGAACAGGAACCAGTGAGGACCCAGAATAAAGCCTGAATATAGATCTTCTAAAAAACCATTAAATCACTTGGATAGCCTAAGCATCAGGAATTTTTTGTATGTTAACTTTATAGAAAACGTTATTCTGATTTCTATGCTCATTTAAAAATTAAAATTTAATGCTAATTTAAAATTAGCATACAACATTTTTGTATGCTAATTTTACAGACCCACTGAGGAACTAGCCAGTTTCATAGTAACTATATTTCCTAAATAAAATTGTTGTCCTTTATTATTGATTTATTCCTAAAATTTTTTTTCTGTGTGGAAAGATATTAAACCTAGAAAATATGGACAGAGGTCAGGGTTGACAAAGAGCAGTCCCTCACTCCAGCCCGTGACCTCAGCTCTCCAAACACTTAGAGGATGAGGAGCAACTCCTGTACTATGCAGATCAAGTGGGATCTCAGGTGAAACTTCATGGTCACCTGATGATGGGACACTTGGGTCCACCCTATGCAGGGGCTTAAGACAGACCTTATCAGTGTTAACCATCTCAGACACTTCTGCAGGAGACTGGGATAGGCCAAACAGGGCAGTAGCAATCTTTTTTTTTTTGTTTGTTTGTTTTTGAATTTTATTATATTACCGTGAGATGGGCAAAGCTGTTCGTGATTAGGTTTCAGTCATACAGTGTTCCAGCTCCCATCCCTCCACCAGTGCCCATTTCCCACTGCCAAAAACTAGTAACAATTATGAACCTCAGTTACATGATCTGAAGAATGGTTTCGGGCTCTTTCTGTCCCTGTAGCAAGCAGATGCCCTTGGGTTACACTTGCTTGTGACAGGACTAATGGAGATGTTACTAGTGCCCACTCGATCAAATCGATGAACAATGGGAAGACAGTGACAGTGATATATATATGTATATATATATATGTATATGGATATACATAATATATATACATTTTTAATATCCCACAAATGAATGCAGTCATTCTATACCTATCCTTTTCCTTCTGACTAATTTTGCTCAGCATGATCCTCTTCATATCTATCCATTTATCTTAAGAGGTTACTACCTCCCTTTGCTCCCCCACATCTCCCAATGACATCATTTGAGAAACCATTTAGGACAATGACTTCAAAGGGGTGTATTCCCATATGGGAATAATACTGAGTGTCTGAGTGACTCACTATTGGCTCATCCAGGTGATCAATATGATTTGTCTCCAAATGGGACTTTGTGCTTGTGATCAGGGTGCTCATATATTGGGAAACACAGGGTGCAGAGATCCTTGATACCCTTCTTCAGGAGAAAGGTTCCCCCCTCCCCATTTCTCTGGATTTGGTGTAGAAGTTTTGACTTTGGTACACCCTACTGCAATATCATGGGCTAAATTAGATGGAGTCTCTTTCTCCAAGGCCCCTACATCTGGTACTTGCCACCCTTGATGCCCCTCTTTTCTTTGTTGAACTTGCTAGCTCTAGGTCTCCTGTCTGATCCTGAATCTGTCCTGTTTATCTCACCCTTTAAGAGAGGGTAAGTTGGCTTGTCTTTCTCTCATTTAGGATTTCACTAATATTCTGCTCTCACCGTCTCCCACTGGCAGTATATTGCTCCTGTGAATTTTCTTCTATCTGAATTGATAACTTCTCTGCTACTTAGGAAATGACTTTTCCTCCTCTAACCTATGATTGCAATGGGAACAAGCCCCTATCGCTTAACTCATGTTGTCCCCAGGTCAGGGTGGAGACTGGTCTCGGCAAGGCTCTACTGACTCATGTTAGCATCTTGATTAGGGTTATTTTTATTTCCCCATTCTCAAAAGAATCGGTCCTGTAAAAGTTGGAGTCATTCAGTTCAGTGCCTTTGGTGGGAACTCATGTGGTTGTCTTGTGTGGTGGTTATCCTGCCTCTGGCTGACAAGGCCAGAGTTCCTCTATCCTCTCTCACTTCCATGTCGGATTTCCTTCTGAAATTTCCAGCTCAGAGAATGACTTTGCCCAGCAGAGTCTTAGTTTACAGGGTTTCAGGCCATTGAGATACCTTAGTGCAAGGGGTTTGGGGAAACCTGTTCTTTCCAGCTGAGCTCTCAATACCTTTAGAATACAGGCAGGAGAAGTGTTCCCTGAGTGAGCAGCAGGCGCAGGCTCAGACCTGGTTCTTTCCTGTTCTTAGCCCTCATAGAAGGTGTGTGGCTGGGCTGAGGGTGCTGGGTATGCTCTGCTCTGCTCTTCGGGAACGCCCAAACTTTGACATCTCAGTGTCACTCAGGAGCACAGTCTTCAGAGGAACTTGCCCACAGCCATTCCTGCTGCTTGAAGTCTGATCTCTTTCAATCGTTTTCACATGTGGCTTCACTGCATGGCAAGCAGGTGGACCAATAGAAGTGGAGATAGGTGGAGAGGAAATAAACTCTCAGTGACTTCTCTGACCCAACTAGATAGGAGGAATCAGTCAGTCTTGGTGAAACCCAGCCAGTTCTTTGACTCCTTTTCAAAGATTGTAGAGTTTTATGGATACAATTGAATTCGCCCAAGATTCCCTTTGTTGCAGGCCAAGGGAATTTGCTCCTACTTGTTTTAACTTCTAGTAAGAAGGAATTTCTAGTAAAGAGGAATTCTAGCAATAATTCAGATGGGCAAACTCATTCATCACCTTAATATCTAGAAAAGAGTCTTTCAGCTAGGGATAAACCTCCTCGTTTGTGTGTAGGGAGTCCTGAGTGGGACTGTATGGGAACATAAATGACTCTTTCCACTGGCCTGTCAGCAATTAGAGGCCCTCAACAAAACTCTGTGTCATTTTTCTTGGGACGCCTTGCTTATCTTGCCCAGCACTTGGGTTAAATGATCTCTGAAGGGATTTTAGAAGACTCTCTTTGTGTGGGTTTGTATCAGTAAACTGTCACTCATTTTCTTGGGCTGCTGTGGTGCCCTTCTGTTTAAAGTGACGATTGTTATAAAGATAAGGAAGCATTAAATAAGAAATGGGCACTATTAATCCACAGGAAATATTCCTTTGCCATTCTTTCTTTTCTTCCTAATGAGCATGACACATTTTGGCAATTGCCATAAAATCTCTCATGGCACTGGTAGTCTATAGGGACAGTTCTCAGTTATTTGAGTATTTGGGAAGGAAAAGACTGGAAAGTGTTATCAAGTAATATTTTCTCATAAAATGTTCATTGACTGAAGCCACAGTGGGTGTGGGGATCCTCTTCCCCATATGCATTACCAAAAATACAAAGAGGAATTAAACATGGTACTTCTTTTAAGAGAATTTACTATTTTGAATCAAGGAATTAGTATTAGGTGCTTGCAAGAAATCAACCCATTTTTTATGTCATCCCCAAGACCTGTCATCTTCTGAAAGGCTCCTTTTCTGCAGTCATGTACACAGACACACCCTTCTGTGGCCACAACCTTCCTGCTTTCTCACTTCCATACTTTCAAGTTCTAATTATTCCCCCTTATCAGGATCTCTCACCATGAACAGCCTCCCTTTATAGTTGGGTGCCATGAGGATTATCTCTTTATGAACAGCCTCTCTTTATGTTATCTCTTTATGCTTTTGTTTTAGTGTCTATGCACTGACATTTAGCCATTTTCTTAACAGTCTTTTTTCATTTTTCTCCATTCACCAAGACTCCAGGTCCAGTGTCTTGCTGATTCTTCTGTCTCCAGAGAGGCTTCTAGGAAAGGGTGGAGCAGCGAGTAGCTTCACAGATGAGTGACACTTGCATGCATAGGTACACTCCAGTGAGTTCTCACATAGCTCATAGGTCAGACAAAACCTGCCTAGTTTGCTGTGCACAGAGGTGATGTTGAATGTTCACCAGGGACCTTCAATCTTCACCCCACAACCCTCCCTCACACAAGCCCTTGAAAGCAGACACTGTCATATAAGAGAGCTCTTTCAGCATTTCCACCACACTCCAGTGGTATCCCACCCACACAGCTGCTGTCTTAATACTGAAGCCAGTAGAGGCTCTTCTTCCCCACACTATTTCTTTTATGCAGGCCTTCAACCTCATTATATGTTATAGAATCACAATGACTGTATCTTGATTCCTGTCATGGATTTTTGTTGAGGTTTTCAACACCCTTCAACATTTCCTCAGTGAAAGATAATGATTGGATGTGTAACAGGGCCCCTAGAGAACTTCAGGGTGGAGGGTGCTTTCCAGGAGGACCCACGATAGGTTGAGAGGATGGAACTGGGAGTTATCCCCTATCAGTCCTCTCTGCTGGCCTCTGGGAGACTGAGTCAATGATTGAGTCCACCATATTCCAGATAGTGAAATGCCCCCTGCATCTCTACACACTGGAGCTTGGAGGAACTCCTGGTTGCTAGGAGAGTGACATTGCCCTGCTAGGAGAGTGACAACATGGTCTGCTCCACAAGGAAGGGCACGGACACTGTTTCCTCCTGTATCTCTCCTTAGGTGTCTTGTCTTTTGATTGGTCTCTCTCTATTGTACCTTTTATAATCAGACAATAATAATGGTGTGCCAGGGACCAGCCCTCTGGTGAACAGGTCTGAAGCAGGGGTGCCATGAGGATTAAGAAAACAAGACAAACATGAGAGAAAAGCATGGGGTCACGGAACTAACAGCCTCTCTATCACATGCTGTGTTTATTGTCTTAAACCAGCAGTCTAGGGAAGAACAAGGGCAAACATTCACAGAGATTTGCCTATCTATGCTAATCTACTCCACTTCCCACTCCCAACCCCCACACACAAACTTTTACATATAATGGAGACTAGTGGCTGTTGATGCAGAGGTCTCTAGACTGGATTAATCTCAAAAGACTCTTCACTGGAAAGGTAGCAGAAAGAAGAGTGGTATAGGCCCCTTACCATAGGGGCATTCTCCTGTGGTGCTGGCTTCACAGGAGATAAAAGGTCCTATAAACCATGTGTCCTTCCCTTCTCTCAGTCTTGCTAATCTTTTAAACTAAGTGCATCTATTTCTCTAAGTGTATGCCTATTTGATTCATTAGGTAGACTGGGCCCCCTGGGATGAACCCAGAGCCAGAAAAGCTACCCGTGGTGTATTCAATATGCCAAAAATTGTAACAATTGGGGCCGGAGCGATAGCCCAGCGGGTAGGGCATTTGCCTTGCACGCGGCTGGTCTCTGCTGGCCTGGGTTTGATCCCCAGAATCCCATATGGTCCCCTGAGCACTGCCAGGAGTAATTCCTGAGTGCAGAGCCAGGAGTAACCCCTGAGCATCGCCGGGTGTGACCCAAAAAGCAAAAAAAAAAAAAAAAAAATTGTAACAATAATGGACTTCATTCCCAATAAATGGAGATTTTACTGGCACCCACTCGAGCAAATCGATGAACAACGGGAAGACAAGTGATACAAGTGATGCCTATTTTTTAATGAAATATTTTATTATACCACCGTGAGATATACAATTACAATGTTGTTCCTGTTTAGAGGTTTCAGTCACATAGTGTTCCAGCACCCCGCCCTCCACCAGTGCCCATTTCCCACCACCAACGTCCCCAATTCCCTTCCCCTTCCATAGCCTGCCTACATGGCAGGTTCTTTATCTCTTTTCTCTCTCCCTCTCTCTTTTCCTTCTCTTACACATTGTGGGTTGCACTACATACACTTAGAGGCCATCATGTGCATTTTCTTGCCTGTATTTAATGCTCAATTCTAGGTTGCTATTAGCCCTTTCTACATTTATTCACACATGTTCCTTCTCTGTCTTACCTAACCTCTGACTCCCACACGCTTTTGTAATTTCCACTTTTGGTAAGACCTCCTGGTCCACGTTTCGCCTGACATTGGATTTTGGTGTCATTATATATATATATATATATATATATATATATATATATATATATATATGTCATGCAAGTAAATGCAGTCATTCTATATCTCTCTCTTTCCTTCTGACTAATTTTACTCAACATGATCCTTTCCATGTCCAAGTGATGCCTATTTGACAAAGCATTTTTCTGAGTTGTGTTGCTCCTTCTAATGAATGATCATACATATCTAAGGATACCAGGGTAACTTTTGCATTTCTAAAAAGTCTGTTGGGTATTTGGGAGCTCCTCCAAAAACAGCCTTCCTCAGAGCTTGTTGGGGATCATAGGCAAGATTGGGGCTGGTATTCCTTCCTTCAACTCAGCTCACTAGTAGTACTTTTTCTTCTCATCTTGTGGCACCCCCAGCCCTCAATCCCGGATCCTCTACCCTCCAACCAGGCTGAGATTTCTAAAATAGGTGGCGCCAGAGCCTGGGAAGGGAATGGTCCATGAATGCTGCTCTGACTTTTGTATAAATGATTGAATGAGTTATGTCTTTGTTTGAAACCCTTCACTATTTCCATGGTTCTTGGATTCAGTTCCTTACTCTCTTGACCTGGTCCTTACAGACTCTTGTTTCGACCTTAGATCTGTAATGCATATTTCCCCTCTCTCTGCAGCATCCATGCCTTCCTGTGGCTGGGTAGCTTTTTTCATCCCTTACCTTCCTGCCCCACCTCTCTGTGGTCCAACTCACATCCTGCTCCACCTAATATTGTTACATTCTATTGCAGTTGTTTGCAGCCATCAATTTACATAACCCTGACCAGTGCACCAGTCATGCCACATTCTTTTTAACAATAGATGTTGTCAGGCTTTTAATGTTTGGGCAATTTATGTGGTTTAAAATGGTGTCTAGTGTGGCTTGGATTCGATTTCTCCAATTTTTAATGAGTGAGTATCTTTTCAAATGTTCACTCTCTATTTCACTTTCTTTTCTATAACGTGTATACATTTTTTTCTGACTGGCTTCCCCCCCCACTTATTTGTAGGACTTCTTTATATATTTTGAAGATATGTGAGATGCACATGTCATAAAAACTATATCACAGCTTGTGGCTCGTCCTTTCACTTTTGAATGATATCTAAAATTTTTATTGATATTATTTTAGGATCTGAAAATGGGGTAATATTATTCCCTGAAGTGCTGGGGACCAGCAGGACCACACCTTTTGTGTTTGATGTGCTTGGGAGTGTTGAACAGTACTCGTATATTGGACAGAGCTTTACCCAAGAGATCCTCCATGATTTGTTTGACTCCTGATCCAGCCAATAGTAGATTCAAGTGTGAGGATAAGGCTGGAAGTGGTTGGGTTGAGGTAGAAGACAATTGCCAAGAAAACAGTTGCTTGACTTTCAGCCTTGCCACCGACTGTGGGGTGCCCTTGCCATCTTTTGAGTCTTTCTCCATAGTTAACCGAAATGATGGTACCTGAATTCCTGGGTTGAAGTGTTCTTTTCATATTTTGCAGAGTTTCTTTTCTTTCTCAAGACATTTGAGCCTGGCCTCAAAGACTGGGCAAGAGGTAAACTTATGTGGTCTCAGTGAGAATTTCTGCAACATCTTCATTTGTCAACAAACAGACGTTATTGGTATATAAAATCTGTTGTCAGCATCAGTGCCAAGTTGATTGTTCAAGGACGCTAGGCTTTAATTATGTTCACTATAGCATAGGGGAAGTTATTCTTTATAAAGAGTAATGGGGGTTTTATTAAAAATAAAATTTGGGGATATTTCTAAGGAGTATGATTTACTCGGTCAGATTCAGAGGGTTTTCATCATGCCTCCAGATCGCTGTTAAATTTCTTTGATTGTCCGCAACCCTTTTTCCTTCCAATTTTATCCTGATCTCTATGCCTCTCGCTTTTCTGGCCCTCAGACACCACTCTCCATGGTCAGCTGCCTCTACTTCAAGGCACCTGTAAATGCGTGGATTTGTTTTGCCAAAAGACTGTGTGAACTGGCTGCTAGCACAGAAAGAGAGGAAGAATGACAGAGCTTGGGCCCTAGAGCTGGCTCACCAAGCCAGTGGGAACAGTCGGAGGTCTCCACAACAAAGACTCCAGTGATAAACACTGGATAAAGGATGTATTGATTTGAGAGTTTCTGCCTGGTGGGGTATCAGAAGATGCTCTGCAGACTCAGGTTTCAGTGACTCTAACCACATGCAACTGAGGAACTGGTCTCTGCCATTTTTATACTTGATTTAGGCCCACTCAGGGTATCCAAGAGAATCCAACTAATAAACTTTAATCTTACAGCTGAAAAAAGTAAAAATAAGAAAGAAAAGGCAGTGATGGTTGCTTTTTATAGGAGTCATTAAATTTTTATGCTTGGATGCAGGTATACCCAGGTATTTCTTATTTCTGTTGAACTATCAGTTATTCAACTCTTTGGGGGGTAATGAGCAATAATCTGATTCACAGGGTACTGATGAGTGGACTAGGACACCAATGCATTATATCTACGGCCAAGAACTTAGAATTATAGTGGTTGGAAGTTAAGTTCAAATGAGGAAGAGGCTTCTGACAAATATATAGCAGATTACATATTCAAAACTTTGGATTTTTCTATTAAGTCCAAAACTGTGATTTCCATTGGCATACTTCTTTTTTTTTTATTTTCTCAGTAGTTTGTACTTTTTATTTTTTATTTTTTTTATTTTTAGTTTATTTATTTTATTTATTTTATTTTTTTAAATTTTTTTATTTTTACAATTACAAAGATATACAATTAAAAAGTTCATATTTGGGTTTTGGTCAATTGGCATACTTCTATGAAGACTATAATTCTCATACTCCTAATACTAAAAAATTTGGGTGATTAAAGTAAGAGTCATAATGCTTTATTGTAATTTTTTTTCTAAAACCTAGATGGACTCCTATAATTTTGAATAGACTCCTGTAATTCCCATTCCTTGATATTATGTCAATTAAATTACATATCTCTGATTTTGGCAATATAGTTTAGTACAGATTAGTCAGGTATTTCATTTTTTTTTGCTTCAAAGCAAACACATTTTAGACAAGCTTTTATAAACTTGTCTGGACTCTTTTTCCCCTTTGCTTTTGGGGTCACACCCAGTGTCAGGACTATAGCAAGGAAAAGAAATATGTGAATGACTTTTTCAGAGCTCTTCCTACCTCTCAAGTTGAGCTTAAACCAAGGTGTGCTGAACATCAGATAAACATCCTCAAAGACAGGCTTCTTCTCAGAGGGAAAGTGCTTACATTAGCTCTGCAACTGACGGTGTCTCTGAGCCACAGTTAATGACTAATAGCAAAGTAGTGGGGCTCAATCTGGGGTCTTAGAAAGCGGGCTAAAGTGGGGTCTTGGTTGGTCAGATTTCCTTGGCTTTTCAGAAGGAGCAAGTACAAATCCTCTTAGTGACATGGCCCAAGTTAATATGCATGAGCAACTATCAAAGATCCTTGAACACACAGAGTTCACAGACCAGTATAATAGGGCTTTCAGAGACTTAGCCTGCTGGAATCACTGATTACACAATCTAGCTTCCACAATAGCCAACCTTCACGCTGCACTTATTCCATGCAGGTCTTGCAGAAGCACTATCACAGGATGCCCGGTTCTGACTCAGCTCCACACTCATACTTCATCCTTGTGCAAGATTAAGAGGAGGAAAAGAGGTAGCAGCCCCAGACGCAGCAAGAGCATATGGGCTGAAGCAGCGGCAGTCTCAGGAAAGTGCTGGATTCTCCAGTGGCCTCCCTGGCACCATGCGGTCAAAGGCATGGGCTCAGAGGAGCAGGTCCCCTGAGGGGCTCCACGGAAGCAGAGGGATATTGTCTGCAGTGATGGGGCAGCTTTTCTGTTTCTGGATCACACCAACTTCCTTCATTTTTTTTCTCCTCCAGGTCTTCCAATAATGTTGAAATTAATGTCTCTCTGCCTAAGTTCTTCTTGTATTGAAGTACCAACACTGATGGCATGTGGACAGAAGTACACGTAGTCTCTTTTAATTTTTACAGCTCTGTGAGGGAGGTAGACTAGTTAACTACATATTACAGAGGAGAATGAGGAAAAGAGGAATTAAGTCAGAGACTTAAAGGTCACACACCTACGGGAGTTGATGGAAAATGTGGGAAATATTTAAAGAAATTGAAAGATAAAAATTAAAAGTTGGACCAGGAATATTTGAAAAAGAGCCAAATAATCTTCTCTAAATAAAATATGTAATAGTCAAAGCATGCGTTGAAGTGAATTGTTAAAGAGCTGAAGAAAAACGGCTAATGAACTGGAAGATGGGTCTAAAGAAATGTTTCAGTAAAGTGGATACTAAAAAAGAAAGATTTAGGGTTATGAAAGATAGATTAGGAACAAACATTGGTCTAACTGGAGTTTTGAAAGATTAGGAAAAAAAAGATCAGGAAAGGCAGCACTTAAAGGGAATCTCCAGAACATTGGCTCTGACTCCTCAGGTAAAGGAAGCTTCATGTTTAAAGGAGAAGAATAAACACACCATAAGTAAACTGTAGTGAAACTGATAAGACAAAAAGATGATCTTAAGAGCAATTAAAAGAACATCTTTTACTAAGATGTAGCAGTTACTATTCTCAAGAGCAAGACAAGAGCCTGAATCAATAGAAAAGTATCTTCCAAATTCAGTTCATCTGGGTTTGAGGATAAGGATGCTTTGGTAAAAAATATATACAGGAATGAGGATACTAGAAAAAACTTTATCGTATCTATTTATTTATCCAGTCTAGGAGTTTACTCCCAGCAGGCATTCACTGAAGGCTTCTAATAGAACTTTTTAGGGAGAAGGAAAACAATACCATGAAGGAATGAGATACAAAAAGGAATGAGAAACAGCATGTCTTGCATGTACAAAGCCCCGAGTTTGATCTCTGGCCCTTCACGGTTCCCTGGGCACCAGGAGATGTGGTCTTGGTGGCCAGAGGCCCATTGATGGGCCTTGATTGTTCACCACAGCCACCACCAGGTCAGGGCTCTTATTAAAAAAATAAAAGGAAAGCATTCCACTTTTAGGACAATGTAACCATACCATTAAAGTGGAATTTTGTCATGACATTATCACTGGTGTCACAGTGCCCCGTGAGTACACTGCTTTCCCAAATAAGAATTTATCTCCTATGTGAGAACTGAGGGCAGGAATTTTGCTGATGTAGACTATAGATTGTGAAGACAATACACAGAATTGCTTTTATATGTTCTGGAAGAATTCTTCTTTGCAGCATTTCCACACTTCTCTTAGTGTTTAACTAAGCTATAGGCTGATGGAATGCTTTGGATGGCCTAGAAATGATGACTTTGCTTTTAGAAAAACTACTTTGAAGTTATTCTTTCTAGCAATATACTCTGTGGTTATTGTTTTCATAAAACCTAGCCTACAGTGTGATATAATACCATATAATCTCTGTGTACAAAAATGTACTTCCTTCTGTCTTCTGTGGCAGGATATGAACCTAGTGTTACCCTCTTCCCCTTCTGTCCCCCAAATGAACTCCTGTGAGTATAGTGTAGTTTACTAGGATAGTAGGTGGGGTAGAATAATCTCTTTTATATTCTCTGTAATGAAATCTATGTACATGTTTTAAAGGAACGTTAACTGTGTTTGAAGTGCATTGTTAGTTGTATAAACAGATAGATGTGTAATTTGAGGGTGATGATGGTGGAGTAGTTCATAGCCTTTCCCTTTCATTTTTGACTTATTTCAAAGAACCGTCTAGTCTTGTTAAGTAGTTTGTGAGTCACTGAAAGGCACCAAGACCTAAGATAAATTTGAACTAGTTTATGAACACTTCTGTAACTATATCTCATGGTGGTATATAAAAAATTAAAAAAAAATTGAACTAGTTTAGAGATGGGATACTATTGAGATATATTTCTGCCCAACTGGCAGGCTCAGGGATAGGGAGGAAGAGAGAGTACTAAGGATTCAAAAGTAGGGTTCTGGGGTAGGGAGATGGCTCAAAAGGCTGGCACACATGCTTGGCATGTAGGAGACCAAGGTTCCATCTCAGGCGTCAAGTGGTTCCTGAGGACTGATGGGAGCAACCCCCTGAACAAAGTGCAGGAAGTAAACCCTGAGTTCCACCAATTGTGGCTCCCCAGACGAAAAAGTAGGTGCTGATTTGATTGATTTCCTAAAGTGTAGGAGAAACTGGGTCAATAGATATCAAGGGAGAGGGGTGAATATTTACTGACACACTCTGTGAAAGATATTGTGATAGTCAACAGAAATATGAAAATGAATAAGATTAGGTATCTGTAATTAAGAGACTCATGGCTTTTTGGTTTTAGAAGGACTGAAAACTATTTAATAATTCTGTTAGAATGTTAGAAATGCCCTGATAAAGGGATGTGCAGGAGGCCAAGTGAAGGGCCGTGCCCTGAGCGTGGGTGCTTGGGAGAGCACATTCCTGTAGCTAGCTGCAACTTGCAATGAGTCTTAAAGGAGGAGGGGTTCACAAAAGGCATGGGCAGTAGCAGGCAAAACGATGTCCTTCCCACTGCCAGAAAGTGAGGAGAAATGAGATTTGGAAAGTAGACCGGACCAGGCTAGGAAAAACCATGTATGTTTGGCATAGGGGATCTAGTGATGCAATAAGATTTTCATTTTACTCAGTTATTTATTTTTTTTTTGGTGCTGTAGTAGAGCAAGGGCTGGAGTTGAGGCAGGCTCATAGCATAGAGACAGAGTTTAGGGGGAAGCAGTGGGGCTACAAATTGAAGAAGCAGAGGGAAGAGAGTGGAAAGCGTAGATTCAGGAATTTTCAAAGTAGCATCAGAACTGACTGAGCAACCATTTGGATAGGAATAGGGGTTATGGTAGCAAAGTTGAAGGTAATGTTAGTCTTTCAGGTTGAGTCACTCCCATGGCATCACTTCACACTGGCAGGAAGCCAAGGGGCATGGCCAGTTTTGTTTGTTTGCTTGCTTCGAGGGAATTATATTAGAGGAGTGCTTGCCGTAGCGTTTGGATAACAACAATTTGTTATGCCTTTAGAAGATGCATAAGCATGTATCTCTTAGACAGTGGTTGAATGTATCTCTCTGGGATAAAGCAGAAAGAATACTTGAGTTGAGGCTGAGTTAGTAGGGTTGGTGGTGTATTTAGTAGTGCATCTGTATGTTTTTCAGAGTTTAGATCACAGCTGTATGGAGAGGTCCCTCTGATTCCACTCTGGCAGGAACTGAAAGGAGAATTAGAGGAATAAGTGCTCTCACCTCCTATGCCTTTTGATTTCTTCAGTTCTTTTTTTCTGGATAAACCCAACAACATTAAGACAGCAGAGAGCACAGTGGAAGAAGAGGCCATATGGGTAATCTTACAAATCATATTGAAAAGGAGAGAGAGAGAGAGAGTCTGGGATCTGGACAATCACTTTCTGAGAGTAGGTAGTGAAAGAATTGGGAGCAACACGGTCTGAGGAGCTTGTCGCCACTAGAAAAACTAGGTGATTTCGAAGCAAAAGAAGAGGAAGTTGAAGAGGCCAGCTCTGCCCAGTGCTGCAGAAGTTAAGCAAGGCCAACCAGGTTCCGTGGATTTTGCAATTAGGAGACCAGGTAGTTTCAGTAGAACCTAAGGCACAGGAATCAGCCCAATGTGGCTGGGTTTTACAGAATTCTGACCAAGAAACAGGTAGTATTTTTTACTAACAAATAAAAACCCTGCTGAACTGCACTGGGAGTTCTATTCTTTGTGGCAATAGCCAGGTTCAGTCCACTTACTTAAATAAGCAGGGCTTCCTTCATATATACTATATATACTATATATATATATATATACTATACGAAGGAGGCCCCTGCTTATTTAAGTAAGTGGACTGAACCTGGCTATTGCCACAAAGAATAGAACTCCCAGTGCAGTTCATGCAGGGTTTTTATTTGTTAGTTACATTATTCTTGCTGGAGAGATATATTCCTACTTAACCATTACAATGATTGATGCAATCAATGATTTATAAGTCGTCTTAGCCAAAAGACTGAGAAGCCATACAATCAATGTATTTAATATGATTTAGTGTGATTTGTTTCAGGTTCCAAACAGACATTTTCTTATTGTTTCTGCCATGTCCTAGTTCCTGTTCATACAAGGTGTCCAGACTTGTTCTGTTCTGTTGTAACTTTGTGATTTATGACCTATTCATCTCAGTGTAGTCCCCGGAATGAGTTACTTAGAGGCCATGCTCCTAAATTCCACTTCAGGTTAACAAATTAAAAGAATTTTTCTGTTTCAGACAACATGGATGACTTAGAAAGAGCAATATTTTCCCCAGTAAGTCCTCTGAAAAATTTGGATAAATTAGTTTCAAGTAAAATATTTTAAGAAACACCCTTGTGCTAATAAGAGAAATAATTTGAGCCCAGATGCAATGAAGAATTTAGTCCAGAGTTCAGGGTACACATTGGAGTTGGCAAAGAGAAGTTCCTGTGTTACAGAAAAACAACAATTGGAATGATCAGAATTATGGAAGCCTGTCCACAGTGATAGTGTGGCCAGGAAATTGTACATAATATTGCTCTAGTGTTGTGAGAAAATGGTTGTAGGCCAGAAAAAAAATCTTGCAAGTACAAGAACTCATGCAAGATGTTGGAGATGAGAGTTCACAGAGATTTTTATTTAATGAATTCCTCAAGCTATTTCTATAAGAATTTCTAGAAGAATTTCTACAGAAAAGGGAAATAATCCAACTCGGATGGAAGAAGAGCTGGTAACCCAAGAAAATGGTCAAGATTTGAATAGTAACTGTTTGGGGAATCAGAATATGTCTAATTTATGTATGAGCTATAGTACTGGGAAACAGTATTTATGGAAGAGAGAGCAGATTGAAATCAAAGTAGTGGGCACACCTTTTTATTGAGAATAAGGAGAAAATACTGATAAATTATATATGAGATGAAAGGTTCTTAAAGATAAGTCCAAACATAGGAGCTTAAATATTTTGGTAGTAAATAAGACATTAATGGAATACAGATGACAAAACAAAGCCACTCAGATCACATAAGAATAGAGAAGAACAAGAGACAGGATAAAGTGAATAAAATTTTAACAAAATAAAATGTCAGAAATGATTCTAAAAATGTCAAAATTCACCATATACATAAACAAGCTTACCTATAAGTTTAAAGGCAAAGATTGTCAGACTGGATGAAAGAAAGTGGAATTGTGTTTTATCATTTACACATGGAACAAACAGAAAATTGAAAACAAAATAACGTAAACAATATCACTTGTATCACTTCTTCCCATTGTTCATCTATTTGTTTAAGCAGGCGCCAGTAACAACTCCATTCCATGGGAATGTCTATTATTGTTACTATTTTTGGTATATTGAATACACCACTGGTAGCTTGCCAGTCTCTGCCCTGGCATTGGATTCATCACATGGGGCCCAGTCTTTTTTATTATTTATTTATCTATCTATCTATATACTTATTTATTTATTTATTTATTTATTTATTTCTATCTATCTATCTATCTATCTATCTATCTATCTATCTATCTATCTATCTATCTATCTATCTATCTATCTATCTATCTATCTATTTATTTATTTATTTATTTGCTTTTTGGGGTCACATTCGGCAATGCTCAGGGGTTTCTCCTGGCCCTGCACTCAGGAATTACTCCTGGCAGTGCTCGGGGACCATATGGGATGCCGGGGATCGAACCCACTCCGGCTGCGTGCAAGGCAAACGCCCTACCTGCTGGGCTATCGCCTCCGGCCCCCAGTCTTTTATTTTTTCAATTCTTTGTAAATATCCTTTACATTCCTGGTTAAGTTTATTCCTAGATATTTGATTTTCTGTGGTACAATTGTGAATGGGATCATTTTATTAATATCCTTTTTTTCCCTTTCGTTATTTGTATATAGGAAAGCCATTGACTTTGGGTATTGATTTTGTATCCTGCCACTCTACTACAGGTATCTATTTTTTTCTAAGAACTTTTTGGTAGAGAGTTTAGGGTTTTCTAGGTATAATATTATGTCATCTGCAAATAGTGATAGCTTGACTTTTCCTTGCTTATCTGGATGCCCTTAGTGTCCTTTTATTCTCTGATTGCTATGGTAAATGTAAACAAAGCAACGTAAACAATATATAGTGGGTAAATTCTAAACAAAGTAAATGTGTTGATTAACAATGGAGAAACAAACATAAAAATAGCATTACTAGAGGCAAGTAAAATCATTCATATTGATCAAGAGAACCAAAAAGATAAAATTCTAAATATAATATATATGCACTAATAATATTCAAAATATCTAAAGCAAAAATCATTGATCCACAAAGAACTACTGGTAGGTCAACCTCCCAACTGGAGTGGGATATTTTAATGCTCTCTTAGAAACCCCTTTCCTTACTTCACTTGATTTAATCAGGGTATCTGGAACCCATGACGTGGATAAATCTCTAGGAAATGAATCTAAGAAGCACCTCCTTCTTATAACATATGTCATTAGGAGTAAATGTAAAAAGCCATTTAGGAGCCTTTGTGTAAGGGTATAAATATGTGTATAGTGCTTGATAAATATTATTGGGATCAGTTACCCAAGATGTCACAGGGGATTTTTATTTTGCCAGATTGTGAAGTGGGGTATTAAGGATTAAGAGAACATTCATCTCTCTCTCTCTCTTTCTCTCTTCACTTACACATTGTGGCTTGCCACACATACATTTAGGAGTTATCATATAAATCCCTTTGCCTACATTCAATGTTCAGTTTTTAGTCTGGCATTACCATTTCCCACAATTAGTAGAACACTGGTATATATTTATATCCCACAGATGAATGCAGTCATTCTATATCTGTCCTTTTCCTTTTGACTGATTTCACTAAGCATGATGATCGTCATGTCCATCCATTTGTAGGCAAATTTCATGACTTTGTTTTTCCTGACTGCTGCATAGTATTGGCAAAGTGCCTGCTATAGAGGCACTTTGCTAAAGAGGCTGGGGGAGGGAGGAAGGAATCTGGGGATATTGGTGGTGGGAAATGTGCACTGGTGGAGGGATGGATGCTGTAACATTGTATGACTGAAACCCAATCATGAACAGCTTTGTAAATGTCTATCTCACGGTGTTATAAAAAAATGAATTTAGAAAAAAAAAAGAGAATCATTATTCTCAACCTCTAAGGAAGTGAGTTTAGAAAGATTGCATGAAGGGGGGTTGTTTAAGTCGGTTAAGTCATGCTGGAGTGCCTGACTTGTAGGCATGAGGCCTAATCTATCCCTAATCTCTCACATTCCATATATGATCCTGGCTAGAAGCACAATTAAGTATTTGACCCCTGATCATTGCAAACACCTGATCACACCTCCCACCACCACAAAAGGGGGGGGGTGAAGGAAAAGTAGTGCAGGGAGAGAGTGTATGAAACATGGTGCGTTAAATGTAAAGTCATACCCCATGCCTGATTAGAGGAGGAGATTGATCATAGTGAGCTGCTGTCCAGAATCACAGCTGTTTCTTCACTCTCCCAATCCCTTATGCTCACCTTCGTTTGTCTTCCATGTTTTCTTTGTGATGAGAGCCTTTGAGGACATGTTTAGTATTTTACACTCCAATCATGAAGGTTTCTAACTTTTCTAAATGACAAGCGGGATAGAGGCCAGTGGTGCAATATTCTCCTTGATGGTATGATATTTAAAAAAATTAAAATAGGGGCCGGAGCAATAGCACAGCGGGTAGGGGCGTTTGCCTTGCAAGCAGCCGACCCGGGTTCGATCCTCGGTATCCCATATGGTACCCTGAGCACTGCCAGGAGTAATTCCTGAGCAAAGAGCCAGGAGTAACACCTAAGCATTGTCAGGTGTGACCCAAAAAGCAAAAAAAATAAATAAATAAATAAATAAAATTAAATCCCAACTTCACAATTTAATACTGACAGAAAATGATGAGCAGTGAGTTGGGGTGACTCATGCTGGGTGTTGGTTTTCATGTAATCCAGATACATCAGAGGCCTGCGTTGGTTGGAGGAGGGTCTATGGCTTTTCATGTCTGTCCTTGTGAAATTCTGACAGCTTGTTTGGGGCATATGCTGGTCACCAGCTTGGGGATAGGATTGGAAGAAAGATGTGGGGCATCCCAGTTGCCAGAGCATATGAACACGGGGGTGTGGATCTGTAAAAGCTTCTAAGACGTTTACTTTCCTTGAAGAGCTGAGCTTGAAGTACTTGAAGAGCTGGTTAGACAAGGTAACTAACTGTTCAGGAAACCAAGGAACTCTCAGGAGAAGATGGTATGGAAAGATGAAAAAAAAAAACTGAGCATATGTAGTTGTCCTTTGAGTCAGGCTGATTTTTTTTTTCTTTTCAGAGAAAATGCCCCAAATTTTGAGCTAAGTTTCTCTAGGAGGGCTTGGAGTAGCCTTGGACTTAGACCCCTGTCATCTTGGATGTTTAACAACCACCCATCTCGAATTCTCAGAGTAAATCTGCATGTTTTCAGGCAACCCTCTGATCAGTAAGCCTTCACATATTTGCTGGTAATGAGGTCGTGGTGTGTGTGTGTGGCATTGTGGTAGGGTGGCGTGTAAGGCGAAAAGGTAGTTTGTTCAAAACCTGATCGTTATTTCAAATTGTTCAGATGTGATTAAACGCAGGTAGAGATGACAGGCTATGAGTGGGCAGGGCTGCTTTAATCTCTGTAACGGGGGTAACATGGGCAGTGTCTTTTCTTGAGGTGGCTAATCTGCTCATTTTACCTGCTCTGTTTTCTCCACTTGTCCTTTTTGGTCCTCCCTGAGAATCAGGAAATGGACATATTCTAGGGCTGGTCTTATGAGAATAAACTATATGCCCCCGGTTCCATCATGGATCAGGTTTGGTGAGGTTCCCTGGAGACACAGAATGGAGAAAGGAAAGAGGTGAAGGCTTGAAATAAAGTTCCTGGCATCTTGAGAAGTGGAGTTGATGGGAGTGAAGTGTGAAGTGAGCGGGAAGAGGAGAGCCTGGGGAAGAGACAAAAAGGAAGCACCCATGTAAGAGATTGGGGTGGCATGGCAGGCTAATGAATGGATGGTGGGTTTATGTGTGCACTTGGCACATCTGTCCGTCTTTATCCATCCGTCCATCTGTCCGTCCGTCCGCCCGCCCGCCCGCCTGCCCGCCCGCCCGTCCATCCATCCATCCATCTGTCTATCTCAGGTTATTAGGTTGGATACTATGGAAATTCCTGAAGTTTATCATTAGTTTATAAAAACTATATAAGCTAGAGATAAAATGAGTGCAGGAACTTGCTATGAAAAGCAAAATGTGCTAACTGCTCAGAGACAAACTCCACAACCCAGATATTTCTGCCACTATTTCTCCCCTCATATTTATTGATGGCTTTATGTGGTCTACATCCTAGGAGACTTGACATTCAGGGATTAGCCACTAGTCACTGTGGTCTCATAAAGACAGAATCACACACAGTGGGAGATTTCTCAGAGGACTCATTGTCCTTTTTTCTTCTGTGCTCAAGCTGGATTCAAAATACCCTGAAGTTGGGGCATGCTGGCATGGAGTTAGCAGAATCCACTTAACATTGACCTCAGAGCTCTGAAAGGAAACCAGACCCTCAGTGGTTCCCAGGAAGGAAAAACTCTTAGTCATGTGAATTTTCCTGGCTCAGAGTTTAGAGAGGAATTTAAGTTGCCTTTGGGCAGTGTGCCTTTGCTTGTTTTGGGCCACACCCAGCAGTTCTCAGGGATTACTCCTGGTTCTGTGCTCAGAGATAAAGCACCTCCTATTGCTCCATGTGCCCTTTTGCCTAATTAGATGGGTCACACTCCAGAGCTGTTGAACTGGCTTCTAGTGAAGAGGATGAGAGCAGGAATGTGAGGCCTGAGGGCTGATGAGTTTTAGGAAATTCCATCAGAGGAACAGGGCAGCAAAGGTGGGTCTGGTGAGATGGGCAGCAACAAGGTGAGTGGGGTGATGGCAAGATTATAGGGGCCAGAGTGATAGAACAGAGAGTCGGGCATTTGCCTTGCAGGCGGCTAACTCAGATTCAGTCTCTAGCATCCCACCCTGAGCACTACCAGGAGTGATTTATTTTTTATTATTTATTTATTTTTTGCTTTTTGGTCACACCTGGTGATGCTCAGGGGTTATTCCTGGCTCTTTGCTCAGGAATTACTTTTTTTTTAAAGTATTTTATTATACCACTGTGAGATATACAATTACAAAGATATACAATCAAAAAAGTTCATATTTGGGTTTTGGCCATACATATTCCAGCACCCATTCCTCCACCAGTGCCCATCTCCCACCACCAATGTCCCCAGTTCCCTCTCCCTCCCCTAGCCTGCCTCCATGGCAGGTTCTTTATTCTTTCCCTTTCTCTCTCTTTCTCTTTCCTCCCCCCTTCCAGACTATGGATTACAGAACATACATTAAAGGGTTGTCATGTGTATCTTTTTGCCTGTTTTAATGCTCAGTTCTAGGTTGGTATTAGTACCCTTGACAATGTTAGCACACTGAAGAATCTTCTGACAGTGCTTGGGGGACCATATGGGATGCTGAGGTTTGAACCCAGGTCAGTCACATGCAAGGCAAATGCCTTACCCGCTGTGCTATCGCTCCGGTCCAGGAGTGATTTCTGAGTGTAGAGCAAGGAATAAGCAAGGAATAAGCTGGTATGACCCCCAAACAAAACGAAACAAAACAAAAAAAAAACCCCAAAATAATAGCAAAAGAAATAGCAGGATTACAGACCCTTAGATAGCAAGCAACCTGACCAAGAGTCCCGTGTTCCTGACATAATGGAATCTCCATTAGCAGATGACTAGGGCAGTTAGGCTTCAGCCAAGTCCATCTCAGGTGTGAGAACTTGGCTCTACCTGAAAAAGATGGCACCTGTCTCAGTCCTATCAGAAGGAGCCTGACAGCAAAAGCTGGCAGATTGGCCGTGGGCATATGTGCTGCCTGCTGATCCATCAGGTTTGGTTTTTCAAACACTCCCAACCAGGAGTTCACTGATCCAAAGAGAGGAATGAAGCTGCCGGGTGACTTAGTTCCACAGGGATGTTGTGGTCTGAGGCAGTGTGTCATCGGGCTGGGTTCATCTTTGAGCCAGAGCCTCTGAGTAAAGGGATGAGCTGTCCAGAGAGGCTGTTCCACAGCAAAATACATACTCCCGCAGACACGCAAGCACACACGCACGCACCTTCACTTCCTCTTTGCCCACCAGCACCGTGTCCAGACACACTTGGTTTTGTCATGTGGGGAAGTGAGTTGTACCCCAGATCAGCATCTGTTTTAACCCATATATGACCCCTGCAGTTAACGTAGGGGCTCCCCACCTTCTCTGCCCTCTCCCTCTGGAGGCCGCAGACCTTAGAAAGTCCCAGTAGCTGTCAGAGTGCATCATCCAAAGAAGTGGCTTAAGAACCTGAAATATAACGGCTGTGATACTTCTCTTGGGACCGAGGAAGGTTTTCTTAGTAGGGGCCCTCACTCAAGTGTGGAACTGGTTTCCCAAACTGAGCATGCCTGGGGAGAGGAAGCCCAAAGGCTGTTGAAAAGCCTGCTCCACCGCACTCAGTCTGACTAGGGGGCACCAGCCTTCACTCCCAGAGTGGAACTATAGCAAAGAGTTTCTTTTTAACCTTGTTGAGACTCTGCTCTGACAGAAGGATGTTGCTGCTTTCACCGTGCAGACTGATGAAGGGTAATTGGTCCAGTGCCAGTGAGGAACAGGTGTCACTCGACCTGGGGTCTTATCTGCAGTAGGATGGCAGACGGTACATGGGCAGATGTACACCGCTGCATATCCACAACTGAAGACAAAGCCCTCATCTAGGGTAGAGGCAGCTTGCGAGAGGCAGGGGGCAGCATTTTCTCTTAGCAGTATGACCACCTCATTCAGCTACATGCAGGTGTGCCAGCAAGGGGCGGGAGAGGGGAGTGGCATGCGGCCTGGCAGAGGAACATGAGCCCTGTTACCCAGGGGCACCCAGGAGAGAGACGACACCCATGTACCCATCTGCATACCAATAATTGCCAGACAGATTGTGTAATGAAGTAAGTGGCATTTCCAAGTCAGAAATGAAAAACAACAAAGAGACCCAAGTAGGGACCTGGATATGGTACTGACGATTCCTTGAAGAATGAAAGGAAACGAGCACTCAGGCCCCTAAACTAAGCTGCCTCAGAGTCTGGCTTTGCTGTGGAGCAAAGGTCAGGGCTTGACTTTCCTGCTGCCTGTATGTACCACAGATTCTGTGGACTAAAGGGGTCACTTCTTGGGCTTTTAAAAAAATATTTTGTTATATGACTGTGAGATATGCAATTACAAAGATGTTCATGTTTGGGTTTCGGTCATAGTGTTCCAGCACCCATCCCCCATCAGTGCCCATTTCCCACCACCAATAACCCCAATTCCTCCCCTTCCCCTAGCCTGCCTCTATGGCAGGTTCTTTATCTCTTCTCTCTCTCTCTCTTTCTTCTCTTACACATTGTGCACGGCTGTCGGGGAACGTCGCGGGGTCCCCGACAGTGTCAGGACAGCGGTTGTCTTCTACCTCCGAGGACACCGGGAGAAAGATGAAAACTCACGAGTCCGGTGCAGTTCCAAAAATGGCTTTTTAATAGTACAAAAGCTCTTCCACAGTACTCCAATATAATGGACAAACTCTAGCTCTGGTCCGAACTTAGACCATACAAAAGAGCCTAAGTCTCCCACCAAAGAGAGAGGACATCACCCGAGCTGAGTCCTACCCAGAAGGAGCAAAAGGCCAAAGAGCAAAAGGCCAAAAGCCAAAAGCCAAAAGCTGCAGGAGCCAAAAGCTGAAGGCTGAGGAACCAAAAGGCAAAAGGTGAAGGGGCCTCAAGTCAGCCCCCTTTATATACACCAAAGTAATCCAATCGGGAGGTTGTCATGCCAACAAAGAACCCTAAACAGAGTGTAGTGTCACACCCTATTGCAGGTATAAACAAAGGTTACACCAAGGACTAATCCCGAGATTATCTCTTATGTAAAACACTGGAGAGAGAGGGGCTGATATAAAGTAATACATCTTAACTTCATGAGCTTCATGTAATCTAGATGGTACCCACAAGGTCCTTATTATTATCTGTACCAGGGTGATTCTGAGTATCTTGTTCTCATGTACTGAAAGGGTCATACTCGCCTGCTTAGAGCAAACTAGTATGATCCTTCCTATAGTCTTCCTTTAGTCTCAGCGAAGCCAGGGTGGTAGTCTCCTGGTAAATTCTAACTGTCCCACGTTGGGTGCAGTGGGTATAAAGAGGAGCTGTGCCCAATCTAGAAAACATAGAAGTCTTAGTAGATGTATAAGTCAGAAGTTATTCAATCAAGGTGACTTCTGTAACTGCCACACCCTCTAGCAGTGTTTACATAGAAGAGAGATCTCATTAGAATGAACCTTGGCTTAAATAAGATTAAGCTGGGAGTGAGCAAAACAACAAAACTCCCAGATTAGCTAAACATGTCCCTCCAACACACGGCAATATATACGTTTAGATATACAGTGTATCTTTTTGCCTATCTTCAATTCTCAGTTCTAGGCTGGTTTTATAATTTTCGATGATTATTAGCACACTGTTCCCTTCTCTGTCTTACCTAACCTCTGACTCCCACACACTTGTGGTAGAATCCACCTTTGACAAGACCTCTTGATTCATGTTTTGCCTGACCTTGGGTATTGGTATATAACACACACACATATTTATGTCATGCAAATAAATGCAGTCATTCCATATCTGTCTTTTTCCCTCTGGCTAATTTTACTCAACATGCGCCTCTCCATGTCCATCCATTTATAGGCAAATTTCATAACTTCGTTTTTCCAAACAGCTGCATAATATTCCATTGTGTAGATATACCAAAGTTTCTTTATCCAGTCATCAATTTTCGGGCACTCTGGTTGTTTCCAGGTTCTGGCTATTGTGAATAGTGCTGCTATGAAGATAAAAGTGCAGATGGTGTTGCTGCTGTGTGTTTTTGGCTTCCTAGGATATATGCCTAGGAGTGGTATGGCTGGGTCAAACGGGAGCTCAATTTCTAGTCTTTGGAGGAATGTCCATATTGTTTTCTAAAAAGGCTGTACCAGTCAACATTCATCCTGGGATGTTTTGAGGTTGCTTTGGTCTTGTTTTGTCATTCAAGTGCCTGTGGACATGTGTCAGAGTCATAGGGAGGCATGAATCAGAAAGGCTGCCTCTCTAATGCATGCATATATATGTGTATACATACATATACACATACGTGTGTGTGTGTGTGTGTGTGTGAGACAGAGATTTGGCACATTTTTAAATGTTTCAAAGATAGCAGTTTGGGCGGTTGAAATACATTCAATAAAGATTTTACTCAATGAATTTTTTTTTGTTTCTTCCCTTTTCCCTTCTTTGTGGTTGTTGCTATTGCCAGGAGGTTGTAAGTGTGGCTGATTGTGGTGCTCACTGGGGGCATCATGGGGCTTGTGGTTAACAACTTAGGCTTTGCTCCACCACTAACACAGAGAGGTCTGGTTGTACGCTTGGGGAATGGGATGGCAATGGGATGGGATAGGATGGGATGGGATGGGATGGGATGGGATGGGGTGGGATGGGATGGGGTGGGATGGGATGGGATGGGATGGGATGGGGTGGGATGGGGTGGGATGGGATGGAGTGGGATGGGATGGGATGGGGTGGGATGGGTTACAGGCAAATAGTGCAGCCTTGGGCACTTGCCTTTGTTGCCTACCCGCAGGTTTGCAGGAAGGCCCTGACACTGTGCTGCCGATGCATTCTTCTAAGTGCAGGCTCCAAGATTACGGAAGGAGCAGATGTCAGCAAGTGTAGTGTGTCATGGCCAAAGCTGCTGCCCACTAAGCTGAGCCCAGAGAGCCAGGGAAGGTAGAGGGGCCCCCCAATTCCAAATGTTAATGCTGTATCACCTGTTTCTCCTTCACTGGTGGAGAATTAGAGGCGTCTAAGACAAACACTGTTCTTTCCCAGGCCAGGTAGTTGACATTTATTTCTCTAACTATAATTTTGCCCTTTTAAAAGACTGTTATTGCCTTTCATATCTCCAGATGACCAAGTGCTATTCCAAAGTGAATTTTAAATAGCATTTAAAAGTAAATTCAACAGGAGGGCAGCCATGAGAGTTCAGTGGGCTTTATACACACATACACACAAACACACATTTATATATACATACATACTTTAAATATATATGTATGTATATATATACATACATACATATACATATATATTTAAAGAAGGTAGCCAATGAGATAGATCAACAGGAGCATATGTTTTATATGTAGGAAACCCAGGTTCCATGTCTGGCACTGCATAATCCCTCAAGAAACACTAGGAGGGACCAGGGTGTCAAATAGGGAGTAAGTCTTGAGTGCCACAGGGTTTGTCTCCAAAACAAAAAACAAAACAAAGGTAGAAACCTGTGGCTTCATATTTGTTACTTCATTGTGTCCTGACAGTTCACATATTACCGTCCTTCCCTCTTTGCAGGCTTTAAGTTGCTGAGTAACTAGCCAAGGATCTGGTAAATAGGAAGTAGAAGAGTCATGATTGAACCAGCATCTCAGGTCTTCCAAACCTATGCACAATCATGCTACCTTCCCATGCTGTGGTTTCAACACTTCTAGGACCCAGCATCCTACAATGGAAGCATTGACACAAAAGCACAAGGAGAAACATCACAATCTAAAAATAAGTTAAAAGAAATCTTTGGTATTAGGGTCATTCTGTTTTTATGTTGGCAAATAACCAGTGGAAAAGAATCAAGAAAGTAGCACAAATCAAGAAGTAGCACAAAAGTGCAGATGGACTTTTATTTTTATAGCAGCACTATTCACGATAGCCAGAATCTGGAAAAAAAACAGATTCCCCAAGAACTGATGACTGGATAAAGAAACTTTGGTACATCTACACAATGGAATACTATGCAGCTATTAGGAAAAATGTTATGAAATTTGCCTATAAATGGATGAACATGGAGAGGATCATGTTGAGTGAAATTAGTCAGAAGGAAAAAGACAGATATAGAATGACTGAATTTATTTGCATGACATACACACATATTATCACTTGTCTTACCGTTGTTCATTGATTTGCTTGAGTGGGTACCAGTTACGCCTCCATTTGTTGGGAATGAGCTCCATTATTATTACTGTTTTTGGCATATTGACTACACCACGGGTAGCTTGCTAGGCTCTGCTGTGCCTTTGGGTTCACCTAAGGCAGTCCAGTCTTTTTCTATGTCAAACCATCAACCATCCAGGGCCCACGGGCAGAGCCCTGGGTCGAGACAAGTCTGTCTCCTGTCTGCCACCTCCCCATGGGGCTGGGCACTGCAGCTACACCTGCAACACCTCAAGGGACAGGATATACATATTATGATGCCAATATCCAAGGTCAGGCAAAACATGGATCAGAAGGTCTTGTCTAAGGTGGAAATTACCACAAACGTGTGGGAGTCAGAGATTAGGTAAGACAGAGAAGGAAACAGTGTGCTAATAATTGTTGAAAGTGATACCAACCTAGAACTGAGCATTGAATACAAGCAAAAAGATAGACATGATAACCACTAAATGTATGTATTGCAATCTACAACGTGTAAGAGAAGGAAGAGAGAAAGAGAGAGAGAAAGAGAAAGAGAAAAGAGGTAAAGAACCTGCCATAGAGGCAGGCTACGGGAGGGGGAGGAAGGAATCGGAGACATTGGTGGTGGGAAATGGGCACTGGTGGAGGGATGGGTGCTGGAACACTGTATGACCAAAACCCAAACATGAACATCTTTGTTATAGTATATCTCACGGTGGTATAATAAAACATTTAAAAAAAAGATTTGTTGTGTATTCAATTTTCAGGAGTGAACCCTCTGTATAGAACCAGGAGTAAATTCCAAAGCACCAAAACCAAAAACTAGATATAAAATCAAAATTTAAAGCAGTTTTTAAAATATTTGTGAGCTGCGAATAAATGTGAGTCACATTAAAATGGTCTATTACCCACATTTAAAATATTACTTGTATCACTTGTCTTCCCGTTGTTCATCGATTTGCTCTAGCAGGCACCAGTAACATCTCCATACGTCCTGTCGAAAGCAATTGTAGCCCAAGGGCATCTGTTTGCTCCAGGGACAGGAAAAGCCTCAAACTATTCCTTCAGGTCATGGGAATGAGGTCTATAATTGGTACTGGTTTTTGGCATATCAAATAAAACACGGGTAGCTTGCCAGGCTTTGCCATGTAGGTGGTAAACTCTCAGTAAAAGGCTCTAATCTAGAGCATTTACTGATGAAACTCAATGGGGAAAGATCAGGTTTTCTCTTGGGTGGAGCTCCTAAGGAGCTGTGGAGTCTGGATGTTGAGAATGATGGACCTATTTGTGTGGGGGGTTCCTCTGGCTTCTTGCTAGGCTTACTGGGATGACAGGCCACGGCTAGAATCTGCCTAGAACTGTATTGAGTATATAAATGTGAAAGATCCTGGGAAGGACCTGATCCTAACATCCAGTACTATCTAAGAGAGTTGCGAGGCCTCAGACAGAGGTGTGGGTCTGGCATGTCTCTCTCCGGGGTTGGAGGTGGAGGTGGAGGGAATGGGAGGAGAGGCCCAAATCCCCACTCCAAGTCTGGCGAGCGTGGCCCATCTCCCACACATGTGAGCGAGCCCTTGGTGTTATGTTGGACTCTGCCAGGGGCTGGTCGAGCCCTTTAATGCCACCAGAGCTCCATGGGTTGCTTCCACGTGGGGCTGAGCAGCGCAGCTGTGGGACAGAGACCCACAGCTCTGTCGGCAACCCGGAAGAGAGACGATCCAGACCCAACCACTCTAGACCCACAGCTGTGCTGTGGGGATTTGGGCCCCTCCTCCCATAAATAAGTTTATATAAATAAATTTTTATAAAAATTATAAAAATATAATTTTTGTATTTTATATAAAAATATAAAAAATAAAAATGTAAAGAAACGGTAAGATCAATTTTAACATGTATATTTTCATAAATATATGGAAATATTATTGTTGGATGCAAAATCACTACTGAAACAATTTTTTTTTTTTTTGCTTTTTTGGGTCACACCCGGCAATGCTCAGGGGTTTCTCCTGGCTCTGCACTCAGGAATTACTCCTGGTGGTGCTCGGGCGATCATATGGGATGCCGGGGATTGAACCCAGGCCCGCACGGGCTGGCCTTGTGCAAGGCAAACGCCCTACCCGCTGGACTATTGCTCCGGCCCCTACTAAAATAATTTTTTAAAAATTTTATATTTTTATTATACCACTGTGAGATATACAATTACAAAGATGTTCATATTTGGGTTAAGGTCATACAGTGTTCCAGCACCCATCTCTCCACCAGTGCCCATTTCCCACCACCAATGTCCCCCATTCCTTCCCCCCCTCCCTAGCCTGCCTCTATGGCAGGTTTATTATCTCTTTGTTATCTCTTTCTCTATCTCTATTATTTCTCTCTTCCTTCTCTTACACATTGTGAATTGCAATACATACATTTAGAGGTTATCATGTGTATCCTTTTGCCTGTATTTAATGCTTAGTTTTAGGTTGGTATTAGCATTTCGACAATTATTAGCACTCCATTCCCTTCTCTGTCTTACCTAACCTGTGACTCCCACACGTTTTGTAATTTTCACCTTTGACAAGACCTCCTGTTCCATGTTTTGCCTGGCCTTGGATGTTGGTATCATAATATATATATGTATATATATAATGATGCATATGTATATAATATATATGTCATGCAAATAAACACAGTCATTCTATATCTGTCTTTTCCTTTGGCTAATTTCACTCCAACATGATCCTCTGCATGTCCATCCATTTATAGGCAAATTTCACAACTTCATTTTTCCTAACAGCTGCATAATATTCCATTGTGTAGATGTACCAAAAGTTTCTTTATCCAGTCATCAGTTCTTGAGCACTCTGGTTGTTTCCAGATTCTGGCTATTGTGAATAGTGCTGCTTTGAAAATAAAAGTGTGGACTGTGTTTCCGCTGTGTGTTTTTGGCTTCCCAGGGTATATTCCCAGGAGTGGTATGGCTGGGTCAAATGGGAGTTCAATTTCTAGTCTTTGGAGGAATGTACATATTGTTTTCCAAAAAGGCTGTACCAGTCGACATTCCCACCAACAATGAATGAGCATCCCCTTTTCCCCACATCCACGCTAGCACTTGTTATTCTTGCTCTTTTGGATATGCGCCAGTCTCTGTGGTGTGAGATATCTCATTGTTGTTTTGATTTTGCAATACTGAAACAATTTGCATTATTAATTTGGTGCCACGTTTTTAAAAGTTTCTTGTTTTTTTTCGACTTCATGTATCAAGAGCTCCATGGCTGCATGTCATTGCTGGTGGCTGTGGTCTAGGACAGCGGCAGGTTTCAAATAAAGAAAGGGAAAGTGTTTCTGGGAAATGGTAGATGTCAATGCTAAAAGTAATCATTTCATAGGACTGCCACTTCTAATATCTCAGGCTTGCATCTTCCTTGGCCGCCCTCAGATGTCTAAAAGGTCTATTTTATTTGCCACCACTCACCCTCACAGCCCTCTTCTTCCCAGAACCTCTCCCCTCGATCCCATGGCAGCCTCTTCTAGTTTAATGGTTCTTGTATGTAGACCTGCATCTGTGAAGGGTGCTGGTTTAATAAATTGAATATCACATGGCATCAGATTTACCCTTGGAAATCCCTTAGATGCTGTCACTTGGCTCTTTTCAGTCCACAAACCATTCTGGGACACTGGAGGTGGTGGACACCGTGGGGAAGTTGAGAAACAGCAGAACTGAGTATGTGTGAGAGACAAGCTTAAGCCTTATTCCGTCACCTGGGCTTGCTGGCTTCCCTGCTCCCAGCTTTCACTTACTGGCTATTATTTATGTATTTACATAATTAAACACCACGATTTACAAAGTCGCTCATAATACAGTTATTAAGGTATTCAATGTTCCAACACCAACCCCCATTAGTGTGGCCTTTCCTACAGCATGTCCCCATTTTGACAACCAACCCCCCACACCTGCACCTTCAGCAGGTACAGAATAATTTATTTTAAATCACTTGTTGGCTAATGGAATGATCAGAATTAACTTCAGTAAAAGAAAATTTGTGAAAATTGTTATATCTCACCATGGTGTCATTAAGTGCTCGTCTTAAGATTTACTAAGCTGTGAGTTATTAGTTGAGCCCTCTGTGTTACTGTTTTTATTTCCTGAGCTTAATTGGCTTTTGTGTCACTTTCCCATCTAATTTGGTGTGCTTTTACTGGACTGTCAGTATTATGGAATTTGGAGGTGAATTTACATATGTGTGACCACATAGGTAAGCCACATGCTTCAGGAAGTTCAGGATCTGTAGAACTGGGCTGGAACATGGCGGTGACTGTGGGTGTGGCTGCTGGGGCTTCTAGAAGTATGGGGATGGTGGGGTTGGGCAAAGGGGAGCTGTGTGCTCCCACTCTGAGAAGACCCCAGAGCTCTCAGGCTAAAAAATTAGTGTACCTGGAATTTTTGTGGGTATGGTGTTTCTACAGAGATTAGCCTAGAAGCAGTGGAGCTGGGCCGTTGGTATGATGGCAGCTGTTGTGTGTGCGTGCAGCTGCTGGGGATTTGGCAGGGTGGGGATTCAGCTTACCCCTCCTCAGAGGGCACCTCAGAGTTTTCAGCTGGGAGACCTGCGTAGGCTACTGGCTATTATATAGGCCAAGAGGAAGCATATCCCATGAAGAGAGACCTGTCCTGCACTTGGGTATAGCAGTTAACTGGTCACTTGGCATTGTCTTGGCTCTAACCTGATTTAGAACAGCTAGCTAGTTAGCATGCAAAGACCCAGAGGCTGATGAGTATTTGCCAGACCCCCTCTGTCTGTAGAGACTTGTTTGCCACCACGGTTTTCTGCTGAATTGTCATCTTTTCACCATTCTAGAGATACACCAGGGGCTTTAATAAACAGTTTTTATGTATACATGAAAGTTGGAGTTTGGAGACTCTTTCAATCCTTCATCTCACAAGCCTAGAGTTTTTTTTTCCACTTTCCTTCCTCCTTGCAAGGTATTCTCTTCCACCACCCTAGTGGGTGTGTGCCCGCATTTCAGAACTCTCCGCCTAGGAGAGTTCCACAAAGCCTTCGCAGCGGGGTTGGGGAGCAGAAGGAGGAGTACTGTAAAATAAATTTGGCCTTTGTTTGAACCTTAGTTTCAAGCAATTAAAATTGCTCCTATGAATAATGTTTATGTGTGTGGGTACACATTTTTAGAGATCTCTGGCATGTGTGAAAGACCGTTGATAAGAATTTGGCTATGATTCTTTTTGGGAGATTACTCAGGATTCTAATTTGTAGGATTCTTTAATGTGCAAAAGAAACCATCCTGGTGGATGGAGAAAGAGGGAGCTGCCACCTGGTGCTGCGGTATTAGTGGCTGTAATTTAGACAGGGGACATGCCTCTCCTCTCCCCCCAGTGTATAATTTTTTTTTTTTTTTTGCTTTTTTGGGTCACATCCGGCAATGCTCAGGGGTTTCTCCTGGCTCTGCACTCAGGAATTATTCCTGGCGGTGCTCGGGGACCATATGGGATGCCGGGGATTGAACCCAGACCGGCACAGGCAGGGCGCGTGTAAGGCAAACGCCCTACCCACTGGGCTATCGCTCCGGCCCTCCAATGTATAAATTTTATTGCTATGCTTTCATCACCAAAACGTATGATCTTGATTTTTCCTTTTGCCCTTGTATAAGGCCAAAAGAGACACCTTGGTTACTTTGACAACCACAAAGAGGACTGGGGAATGCCACCAATAGCGTGCCTTTTGTAACCAAATCCAGCACAGGGAATTTCATCGTTTTCCTCAGTGAAATTCAAGCAGCCAACATCGGATATAAAGGCTGTGATTTCATGGACAGTCTTGATCAGATGAGCTTGGAAACACTTAGTAATACCAGAATTTGGCTGTTTAGCCTTAATGCCGTCTTTCGCCAGCACAATTCTCTTTGCGTGGGAAGCGTCCCTTAAGGGTTGGCCTTCAGGGCGGTGTCCAAACGTGCTTTCTTGTACTGCTTGTCGTGCCACTTCTCATCTCATCTGGCTGCGGAGGTGAACATGTGTGATGTCACCCAACTGCAGCAACAAAGGAAGGAAATTTGGAAACAATAGCAATAATTTTTAAATAAAAATAAGCAAATAAAATTGATGCTTATTGTGTACTAAATTATACCTCAATTAAATTGATTTTTTTAAAGAAAATAATGAGAGTGAAGCGACAGCATGGAAGTTAAGGCACTTACCTCAAGGAGTGACTTTTGAGAGTGCTCAGAAGACCGTATGCAATATTGGGAATTGAACCAGGGTCATAGCTGAAGTGGCCACATGCGAGGCAAATACCTCACCTCCTGTACTGTCTCTTTTGCCCTCACCCACAACTTGTGAAGCTAATTCCCCAACATGTTATGGAATATTTCTTCATATCAGCTTACCTCTTCATTTTGGAACAAATTTTGTTGTCATGTTCTAATTTTTTCAGGATTGAGATTTGCAAAAGTTTTAAAAATATTTTCTGTTTTCAAGTTTATCAAACTTGCCAGGCAGAGCCTGGCAAGCTACCCGTGTCGTATTTGATATGCCAAATACCAGTAACAATTATAGACCTCATTCCCATGACCTGATGGAATGGCTTGAGGCTCTTTATGTTCCTCGAGCAAGTAGGTGCCCTTGGGCTCTACTTGCATGAGATAGGACAAATGGAGATGTTACTGGTGCCTGCTCAAATCGATGATGAATGGGATGACAGTGATTCAGTGATGAGTCTTTATAATGAAGCTATCACTCCCTCCCCAGACAACTACTGATCTCCTTTTTGTTCCTGTGTCACCAGTCAGCCACTTTTTATAATTTAACAGAAATGCACACTGTGTAGGCCTTCACTTCTAACTTAATTTGTTCAGCACAGCATACTAGCGATATGCCTATTACTTTTATTTTTGTAACTGGTTAATTTCTTTTTATTGTTGAGTTTTCCATTATCTAGAAATACCACAATTTGTCTATCCATGTTATTGCTCAAGGACATTTGCTTTGTTTCCAGTTTTTTTTTTAGCAACATGAATAGATTTCTTCTGAACAGTCTACAAATCTTTGTGGGAACTTTTGTTTTTCTTGGTTAAGTAGCTAGGAACAGATTTGCTGGATCATACAGTAGACTTACTGCCAGAGAGATCTTTGATTTTGCCACTTTTTTATTCCCCCTGGCAATGCATGAAAGTTCTAGTTGCTTCACATCTTCGCTAACCCTTTTTTGTTTTCATGATGATAGAAAACTAAGTGGGTCTATAGAGGCATCTCATTGTGTATCTAATTTTTCCCCAGTCACTAATTGTGTTAGACTTTTTTTTGTGCTTCTTGAGTATCTACATATCTTCTGCAAAGATTTTGTTCAAAAAATTTTACCTGTTTTTAAAATTTGGTGTTTTTTAATGTTGGAAGCATTCCATATTTATTTATGTTTCCTCATATTTGCATGTAAACTAATATTGCATATTAGCTTAAGGTTCTATGTTTACTTATTTTACCATTTATATGCCTGTAGAGTATATTTTGTTATCTAAGTCCATTGTGAAATAACAGTAACTGCCATGTCTCCTCATATGCCAGTGAGTGGGAAAGTGCTTAACAAATGGGCTAACACAATTTGTTATTTCTTAAGGGTGTGAAGTCTTTACTGGCATGAGGTCCTTCCTGTGGTGATTACACAAGTTGTCCACTTTTTCTAGCCTTTCGTTGACCAGTGCAATGGAACTAACATTGCACTGAGGTTTTCTACCCTCAGTGACAACCCTCAGTGAATCAGAAGGATTTTGTCTGTTCTTACCAGGCCACTAGTTTGTGACACATAACCAACCACAGCTGTGTTTTCGTTGTGACACTGGTCTGGGAGGTGCGGTGTGTGTCAGGTTTGTTTTCCTGATTTTGCAACAACTGTTTATTTGGCCGCCGCCTCATGCATCTGCATCTTCTACTGTGCACAGACTCACAAGTTGAGTCATTTTATGGAAAGTATCTTGAAGACCTTCATCTTCTTCACAATCTTGATTTCTTTTAAACAAAATATTTGGTTCTTGATCTTAAAAGTGGGTTGTGGCTCATTAAGATATTTTGGAAACAAAGTATAGAAGGAAAAACTTTCCTCTTGTCCTGTCTCATAAGGTATAATCTTTGGAACGTTTAGAAAATTGATGTGACTGAAGAGAGCGTTGTATTGATGCGACAATACAGAGGGTAAGGTGCTTGCCTTGTATACAGCCAATGTGGGTTCATCCTTCACGTATGGTCCCCTGACCACTGCCGGGAGTGATCCCTGAGCACAGAGTCAGGGATAAGCCTGAGTATGGCCAAGTGCGGTCCAACTTCCATCCCACACCACCCGAATAAATAATATAAGAATTGATATGACATTACTTTATATTATTGTGTATGTTTTAGGAGTGTCTGTTCATACCTTTTCAGAAGTGGGTTGAGGTTAATCGCTGGCACCTGGTACTGGGCGGAGTCCTGGCAGCATCCACGCGCCACCTAACCAGAGCACCCTAGCAAAGCACCAGGAGGTGTGCACCACGGGGAATATGCTCCTGGCCCTCCAACAAATGCTGGAAGTGGCTCCTACTTAAAAAAATTTACTAAATAATAGTTTTCTTCAATTTTCCACACTTTCCAAATTTCTGCAAGGGCCTTCTATTCCTTTAACACCCAGGATTTCCATCAACCTGCCCCTGCAGCATGGTCATTTATGAGTTAAATTAGCTGAACCTGACCTAGAGGTACCAGACGAGACAACCCAGAACTGAGCTTCCCTTAGTGTGGAGGAAACTCGATGGAAGATACTCCAGAGCCTGGAGCGATAGTCCAGGAGGTAGGGCATTTGCCTTGCAAACAACAGAGCTGGGTTCAATCCCTGGCATCCTGTATGGTTCCCTGAATACTGCCAGGCGTGATTCCTGACTGCAGAGCAGGAGTAACCCCTGAGCATCGCAGGGCGTGCACCCTCTAATCACCACCCCTACCACAAACACACAAAAAGAAAGACATTCCAAGACTCCAGAGATCCAGCACGAAGCCTGGAATCTGACAATCTGAGCACTAAACAAAGACAGTCACCACTACTAGGAGGAGGGCCTGGGGTCTCTGAGCAAAGACTTTAGACAACCAGCTATAACCCCACCTGGAGCAAAGATTGACAAAGCAGGGCCAGGTCACAGAATATCTTGAGACCCACCGAAGAATCAGTCACCAGGCACTCACTCTCAGGCCATTCCCAGTCCATGGAGAGGTAGGTAAGAGGAGAGGGAAAGGAGGAAATGCACCATTTTTCCCAGAGGAAGGGGCGAAGACAAGGCTTGGTGCAAGGGAAAAGCTGTTCTGTACTGGGCTCAGTCTACCCGACAAGGCCCCAGTCCTGGTTGGTGCTGGAGGACAGTCTGGGCACAGAGACCACATGGTCCCCAGGGTTCAGGGCTCTTGACTCAGGAGATCATTGCTCCCCCAGTTTTATTTTTCTAATCCTGCCTTTCACGGTAGCATGATTGCATCTGGTTAGAGACAACTGAGCCTGGGGATGAGGTAGACGTATATGGGTCATAGCCTCATATCTCTGAGAATGGCCTGAGGCACAGAAACAAAAGCAAGTGCAGGTCAGGATGTGGAGGGAAAAAATAAGCTTTATGGATATTGTTGGTTGGAGTGTTTTAGGAAATAAATAGGGAGGTTTCTCAATATACTAAAGATAGACTCACCATAAACTCAAGCCATTTCACTCTGAAGGGAAAGGAAAGGCTATAAACTATTCACTGCAAAGACACAAGCACCCCATGTTAATGGCAACACTGTTTACAGTAGCTGAGAATGGGGAACAAGTCAAGTACCAATGGACAGAGAAGTAGCTATAGAAACTGTGGTATAGAGACACAATCAAATATTACTCACCTACGAGAATGGAAACATGCCACTTACAGCAACATAGTAGATGTTATGTAGATACATTTTAGATAGTTATGTACATGTTAGATATCTACATGTATCTAACATGTAGATGTTATGTTAACAAAAAAACCGAAGAAAAAGAATATGAATATTAGATTATCTCACTCATAATTGGTATATAAAAACAGGTGAAATCAGACTTAACCAATCGAAGCAAAGCTTGGATTTAGATCACAGAATAGAGGTTATGAGGGTATATACAGTATGGAGGTTAAGAGGGTGTACACAGTATGGAGGTTGTGAGGGCGCACACAGTATGGAGTTTGTGATGGCACACACAGTATTTTGTGAGGGCAAGCACAGTATGGAGGTTGTGAGGGCATATACAGTACGGAGGTTGTGAGGGCAAACACAGTATAGAGGATATGAGGGCTCACACAGTATGGAGGTTGTGAGGGCGACAAGTATGGAGGTTGTGAGGGTGCACACAGTATGGAGATTGTGAGAGCACACACAGTATGGAGGTTGTGAGGGCGCACACTTTTGGAGTTTGTGAGGGCACACACAGTATGGAGTTGTGAGGGCACACACAGCATGGAGGTTGTGAGGGCGCACACAGTATTGAAGTTGTGAGGGTGCACACAGTATGGAGCTCGTGAGGGTGCAGACAGTATGCAGATTGTGAGGCGCACACACTTTGGAGGTTGTGAGGGTGTACACAGTATGGAGGTTGTGAGGTGAACACTGTAAGGAGGTATGAGGGCGCACACAGTATGGCGGTTTGAGCGTGCAGAAAGTATGGATGTTTAGACAGTGCACACAGTATGGAGTGTGTGAGGGCACACACAGTATGGAGGTTTGAGGGCACACACAATATGGAGGTTTGAGGATGCACACACTTTGGAGGTTGTGAGTCGTCCACAGTATGGAGGTTGTGAGGCGCACACAGTATGGAGTTTTTGAGGGGTGTTACAGTATGAAGGTTGTGAGGGCTACAGTATGCAGGTTATGAGGGCGCACACAGTATAGAGGTTGTATGGGAGCTCACTTATGGACATTTTGAGGGCACACAACATGGAGGTTGTTAGAGCACACACAGTTTGGAGTTTGTAGGGCGCACACAGTATGAAGGTTTGATGGCTCACACTTACGGAGGTTGTGAGTGTGCACACTGTATGGAGGTTGTGAGGACAGACACATTATTGACGTTGTGAGGGTGACACAGTATGGAAGTTGTGAGGGTGCACGCAGTCTGGAGGTTGTGAGGGTACACACATATGGAGGGTGTGAGGGCACACATTGAGGGTTGTGAGGACCGACAACAGTATGGAGGTTTTGAGGGCGACACAGTATGGAGGTTTTGAGGGTCTACACAGTATAGAGGTTTTGAGGATTCACGCGGTGAAGGTTGGGAATCGCACACAGTATGGAGGTTGTGAGGGCGCACACAGTATGGAATGGTTTGAGGCTCTTTATGTTCCTGGAGCTAGCAGATGTCCTTGGGCTACACTAGCACATGACAGGATGTATGGAGATGTTACTGGTGCCCACTGGAGCAAATCGATGAACAACAGGAAGACAAGTGATACAAGTGAATACATTTTTAAAATTAATTAGAAAAAAGAAAAAATTTTAGACTGGAGTATGAGTAAGACACATTCAAAAAATTTCACTACCGATGAAATATGTGAAAATATTTGTATCATGTAATTTTACTGAAAGTGTGATTTCAGGTAATCACCCATGACCAAAACACTCAATCATACATCATTATATACTTTTATATTATACACCTCTTTCCTAACCCCTGGCAATTACTGATCTGTTCTCCATTTTTACAGGGCATATTATATACAGGAATCATGATGTGTCCTT
>JAJIBD010027382.1:65000-135283 GCA_021461705.1 Cryptotis parvus
CACCACTGACCAAGCAAATGGAAGCAAAGATAAACAAATGGGATTATATAAAATTGAAAAGCTTCTGCACCTCAAAAGAAACGGTGACCAAATATAAAGACAATCCACAGAGTGGGAAAGGATATTCACCCAATACCCATCTGACAAGGGGTTAATATTCTGGATATATAAGGCATTGGTAGCACTTCACAAGAAAAAAAAGCCAACCCCATCAAAAAAATGGGGAGAAGAAATGAAAAGAAGCTTCCAAAAAGAAGAAATTTTAATGGCCAAAAGGCATATGAAAAAGTCCTCTTCATCTTTAATCATCAGGGAGATGCAAATCAAAACAACAATGAGGTACCATCTCACACCACAGAAGACTGGCACACATCCAAAACAGCAAGAACAACCGGTGCTGGCGTGGATGTGGGGAAAAAAGGGACTCTCATCCACTGTTGGTGGGAGTGCCGACTGGTCCAGCCCTTTTGGGAAAACAATATGGGCATTCCTCTGAAAACTAGATATTGAGCTCCCATTTGATCCAGCAATAGCACTCCTGGGAATATACCCGGAGACCGAAAAACACATAGCAGAAACACTATCTGTACTTCTTTATTCATCTCTGCGCTATTCACTATAGCTAGAATCTGGAAACAACCTAAATGCCCGAGAACAGAGGACTGGCTAAAGAAACTGTGGTTCATCTACACTATGGAATACTATGAGGCTGTCAGAAAAGATGAAATTATGAAATTTACCTGCAAATGGATGGACATGAAGACTATCATGCTGAGTGAAATTAGAAGGAAAAGGACAGATATAAAATGACTGCAGATATGGATGGACATGGAGACTATCCTGCTGAGTGAAATTAGAAGGAAAAGGACAGATATAGAATGAATAGTAAATAAGTAAATAAGATATCTTACTATCTTATTTAGTAAGATACCAGTGTTTTACTAAATGTGTGAAATGGTAATGGCAGATTAAAACTCACCATTGAATGAATATACACAAAGAGACTTAAGTGATAAACTCTAAATATTTGCAGGGCTAGCCACAATGTGTAAAATAAGAGGGAGAGAGATGCAGAGACAGAGAGAGAGAGGCAGAGAAAGAGAGGAAACGGGGGTACCTGCTATTGAGACAGTCTGGAGGTGGGCGGGAGGGGGTGGGGGTACATTGGTGGTGGGAATGGGGCACTGGTGGAGGGATGGATGCTGGAATACTGTATTACCAAGAACCAATTGTGAACATTTTTTGTAATTTTATGTCTCACGGTGGTATAATAAAAATTAAATAAAAATAAATAAAAAAAACTTTATCTACTAAGTAAGAATTAATTTATGCTTTAAATGCTTGGGAAAGAAGTTAATCTTACTCTACAAGTCTTTAGGCTGAAAAATAAATAAGCACAATGAAGATTAACAAGAGAAAAGAAAATTAAAAAATATTTTATTATACCACCATGAGATATACAATTACAAAGATGTTCATGCTTGGGTTTCATTCATACAGTGTTCCAGCACCCATCCCTCCACCAGTGCCCATTTCCCACCACCAATGTCCCCAATTCCCTCCCCCCCTCCCCTAGCCTGCCTCTATGGCAGGTTCTTTATCTAGAAAAGAAAAATTTTAATAAAGTGCACATAAAGGTCCAAGCATAGAATAATAAAACCTATGACCTTGTCACTCTAGTGAGGTTACATTGTTTCCACAAAGGGGCAGTAAAATTTGTGAGGGAAAGAGAGAACACAGATCCTTGAAATTTAGAGGAAGAAAAGTTTCAGTGTTATCTAGATGTTCATAAAAAAATAAACTTTGCAAATCCTACTCTGGGGTGATAGCTCATATCTCTAGGGAAAGGGAGAAAAGAGCTATTTCCTGTTGTTAAGGAGATACTTAGATAAACATAATCCTTGGATATGTTGGTTTTTAATCTCTTTGAATTTAAAATCATCAGTTTATCACATTGGCATATCCTGGGTCAGCCCAACATCTGTCCTAGCAAAACCCTGTGTTAAAACCTGTGTAATGGTTCTGCTGTGTACAAGACTGTAACCACAAGTCCCCATCCCACTGCTGCTCAAGGGTGTCAATCAACGGGGAGACAGATGATGGGTAGAGATAGAGCTTTATGAAAAAATCTGCAGGTTTGGAAGATGGCAGACTCAGGTCCTAGACAACTGTTTTGCCTGCAAAGTTTGATGAAGCAACTTATATAGGAAAATAGGAACTTTATTTTCAAAAGGAGTAGGTTATAGACCAATGGTTGCCAAGTTGGTCAATAAACCCTAGGGCTGGATCTCTGAGAAATGCTCCAATGTATCTTTAGATCTAAGGGAAAATATCTGATTATAAGGGGCCAAAATAAAGCATAGGTTTTTTTTGGAGGAAGGACAAGAGAATGAAAACATGCCATTCTCAAGAACTCAAGCCCAGAGAATTTACTGGTTTAAAATTTTGAGGCCGGTTCTCAATTATTTTTGGACGAATTTCAAGAACATTAGGAACACTGATATATAGGGTTATGCTTAACTAAAAGCAGAGAACCAAATCCTGGGTTAATTGGGGAGGCTTTAAAGACATAAGCTTCAGAATCTCATATGAAACATGTGAAAGGTAACATGAAATTGGAATATGTAACATGACCTTTTGGAAACCCTGAGAAGTCCTCATGATCCCTTCATCTCATAGTTCTTACCTGGGGGAATCTCAGATCAAGTCCTGTTCATGGAGACATAAGGAAAGTGAAATAAGAAATCCGACAATTTTGCTTTTCTTTTTGGGCAAGAGTGGTTTGGAAAGGGGCTGGTGATGGCCATTGTATGAGGAGCAGGGAGAGGTTAGGAGACACTTCACAGAAGTCAGTACAAATTCTCAAACTTTCAGGGAAGGAATCCAGAGCTGTAAAATGCCCTGGGCATGAGTAAATGGAGCTACATAAACATTTATTTTTCATTTTTTGCCAGGAAACTGGTTTTAAGATGCTTGAGTTTGGGATGGAGGAGTAAGAAAGAAAAAGCTTTTGCCTCTGGGACACTGACCTTTCTCCTCTCTTGCAGAAGGAGAGTGTGAAGATTAAAGTCTGTCTCCCCAGAATGAAAGCGATTTGGTTGAAGCCAAATGCAAGGGTGTATTTGGGAGTGATACCAGGACTGAGGTCAGGGTCACACATTCATCAGATAAGCTATTCACTTGCATACCCAGCTGCTGGGGAGGAGAGCGCTTGTGTACATGAAACAGCAGGTTAGTTCAGGTGCACTCGGATTTGGTTTACAGCAAATCTAGTTTACAGTAAGTGCAGCCTTGATTAGTGGGAGGCTTGTCCAGCAATGATTGGTGGTGCTTCAATCCTGAGCAGTCTGGAGCTGCAGGCTTTGCCTCAGCCCCTTCCCCGTGATGGATGTGTCTGGGCATACCTGGATGGGCCCCAGCAATCCCAGAGCCTCACCTTCATGAGTATCTCTGATAGGTAGCCAGAGTCAAACGACTGAAAAATGACTTGGATTTCTTCTCAGCGTAGATGAGGTGACATGTTAACAAGCCAGATGTAAAGATGCAGCGTGTCCTCATGGGGCCTCATTACTTTGCCGTTGTTCTTAGTTTTTGCTTAATCTAACATTACTGGTAGGAAATATGTCCCCCTCACCCCCAAGAGGGGAGAGAGTTATTATCTCTCTGCCTGGGCTAGTTGAGTGCCATATATTCTCTAGATTTCAGTGAAGCATCACTTGTGAAGTGGCTAAGTTCCCCCACTTAGAGCCATGGCATGGTTCAGAACCTGCAAAAGACCCCTCTCCCTCACCCTCCAGACTGCACAAAGGCAAAGTTGTGAATTCTGGGTCCCTTCCGCTTAACTGTTCTGAAGACTAAAATTAACTTAGCACACGTTAATTAGTTGGCTAACATTGATGAAATTCCAGGCTCAGAAGACCTTAAGTACAGATTCCTCATTTAATTACTGTTGAAATCCCCAACTTGAAACCTTAACCTCATAGCATTACTAAAATGAAACATACTCAAAATAGATAATAAAAGGTACTCCAAATCTATACTAGAAAGAGTCTCTCTTTGGAGTGTCTCTGGTGTGTACCTCTCAAACCAGCATATCCTTTAATAAACTTTCATCGCTCTTGCCTAAACATCTCAAGAAGGGTAAATTCTTTCACTAGTTCTGTGCTTGTGCCTCAGGAGTCTGGTCTGAGGGATACCTACTCCAACTTCTTTGTAGAAGACAAAAAAGGTGTCCCTGGCACCTTGACTATGATAAATCGTGGCATTTCCCAGGGTGCTCAGGGCACATCTTGTGTATTTCCTGACTCAGTCCTACAATCAGCAGCTTCCCCCAAAGAGCCTTGCTTCATTTAATTAGGGAATGGCACTAAAAACTAAGATTTAAAAGCTCAGATGCTCGCTGCTATGAGCTATTATTACCCTAGACATTGTTTTACATTTGCTCGTGTGAAACTTTGATATCCTTATGTCTCACTAGGCTACAGCTCTTTCAAGGTTGAGTGAGATATCTATCTTTGCTCACTATTTTTATCCTCATCATACAGCACAAGTTGCCTGATATAAATAAATCTTTCAAGTAGAATACAATGAAGGAGTTAGCAATAATGAAAAAGAGCTCCAGGGTTTTTTAAAAACTTTGAAATAAAGGATATATATGGCATACTTAGTTGTGCACAGGGCTTACTCATGGCTCTGCTCTCAGGGGTCACACTTGGAGGGGCTCAAGAGTGCATATGCAGTGCCAAAAATGGAGCTCGGGTAGGTCAGGTGTAAGACAAGAACCTTATCCACTGCACAATCTCTCTGACCCTGAATAAAGCATTTGGTTTTTTCCTTTCCATATTCAAGGTCGTGCCATTTTTCTTTATTGTAGTAGAATTTTGTTCATAATCTGTATGTGAAGTTAAATTAACCAGCATTAGTATAAATTACTGGGACCCATTCACCCCAAATAGATGTTAGTTGTTTCACGCACCTTATTGCATTTTCAAGTAAAGCATACTAGGATGAGGTGATGTTTCTATTTTGAGATGAGGATATTTTCTGACAGAATCTTTTAAAACATAAAAAAAAACCGCATCTCAACCCTGTGATCTCCCAGCATGCATTGTTTCCACAAGATGGTGCTAGACGGTAAGACTTTACAGGGAAGAGTCTTTAGGAACATTTGGTAGGAGAAATAGAACAAGCAGATCCTAGAGGAAGCCAGGGAAATCCCCAAAGCTGGGATACATGAACACTAGAGTAGTCTGTGTCCTTTTTAGATCCTCAGATACCTTCTTATTTACAGCATTCCCACTGGAGACTTCATATACTTCCTCTGAGAAGTTGCCATCATTCTGATGCCTTCTTCAGTTTCAGCTTGGCCAATAAGGAGACAGAATTTTCAAGCTGTATCACATTAGCAAAGTGGGCAGTGTTTGGGTTGCCCAATCACTTATGCCATGAGCAGGATGCCTCTCAACAAAATGCGGCTGAAAGGTCTCTGCCCTTGGTAGGTCTAGTTTCCACATACCTCATAGTTGTAGTTGGTATTTAGGCCATAGGCCTATAGGGCCCATAGAGAAGGGACTGGCTGTCCCAGCCAAGGGGTAAATATCTCATCTCTTCATCCTCAATCTCACTGATCTGCTCTTCTTGCTCTTCTGTTCTTGCCTCTTTGTGATGTACATTTTCATAGGTGAGATGTAGCTGCTCCCCAAGATTCATTCTCTACATATTCATAGTTGTGGCTTCTAGGAAAGTGATGTCTTTGTTCCTCTTGGTATCTCTCTTGGTGTTCTGTGACTTGGGGTTTTTGGTGAACAGGGAGGTATCATATAACTCCAGGGACTTTTCTTTGGTGCTTAACAGACTGGTCTCTGGACTCTGGACTCCTCTAGAGTTCCACTGTACTTTAGGCCTAAACTAAGAGAGTAGATTTCAATCTTTCCAAAACAAGGAAAGTCAGCTCCTCTCAGGAGAAGAATGCAGAGAGGTCAAGATGAGCTCCAGCCTGGGTCATCATGGGTCATGGCTCTGTTCATCTCTTTTGGCAATCTGGGAAAGACACCATTGTCCTGCTTCTTCTCAAACTTAGTCTTCTCAAACTTAATGTAGAATGTTTCAAAATTTATTCTGGTCTTATAAAGGCTTCACTATATCTGTGTAATTCTGAAGGTACTCAAGAAGTATCTCCAGGTACTGCTTACACTCTGCATCTTATTTTTAGTTAGGTATACCAAATTACTGGGTGAAGATGGACAGCATGTTGTAGGTCCAGCTTCTCAGAGGTTTGCAGGTTAATGCATTTGAGGTACTATTCATGGAGATAAGGTAACGACCATATCCTCTTCATCCCCTGCACAGTGAGAAGTCTACATATAATTGTCTTCTGCAGAGGAAGCCTCCTCCTAGCCTTTAGAACCCTTCCAAGAAATTAATTTTTGCCAAAGAATTCTTACTTCTTAATTTAGACGGCATATTTTTGCTTTCCTACAGTACAGAGGGTATATATTATCAATATGATCTACTTGATATGACAGGTTGATGATCTAACCTGCTGATGACAGGTTAGATTTTTTTTTTACTGTCAAATTATTGCCCCGTCCCTTACCCCTGTCCGTCAGCACTGTGCTCTTTGAGATACTTAGGGCAGCCCACATCTAAAAGATGAGCAGTGACTCTTGTCTCTGTGAGGGAAGAAAGACCTACATAAATTGCTTAAAGTTCTTGTGCAAAAACATTTTGTTTCTTTCACTTGTTTTTTTCTTTGGTCACACTCAGTAATGCTCTGGGGTAACTCCTGGCTCTGCACTCAATAATTACTCTGACATTTCTTTATTCAATCATCTGTTGATATTAGTATGCAATCATACATAATGATTTTATGCTTTTGCAGTTAAATACATTATTTTATTACTCCAATTGTTCCAATCTTAGTCACTGGAAATCTCAGTTTTCACCTGGTTCTCTTTGATAGACCAGTACTTGAACCCTCATCTTACTATCTCACTCTGCAAGGTATTCCAGGCTCATCTATTATGTTTCCTGACCCAGTCCTAGAATCAGACTTTTTGGGTTTAATTTTATTTAATTTAGCCACATCTGGCGGTGATCAGGGTTTTCTCCTAGCTCTGAGTTCAGGAATCAGTATTGGCAGAGGTGTTAAGGATTTAACTGGGTCCTCCAGAATGCAAAGCATATAATATAGGCTACTGAGCATTCTCTATGGCTCAAATAAGCCTTTTATTTTTTGTCTCCCAACAGTGCTCAGGGCTAAGGATAAGCACTGATGAATCCTGATATTCCCAGTTCCCAGTGACATCGAGGGTGATGCTACTTAGATCTAGCAGTTCTGGTTGCCACCAGTGTTAGCTCAGTTGTCTTCCAGGAACCATATGGTACTGGGAATCAAACCAGGGGCCTCTGCATGTCAGAGTGTTTTCCAGTCTATTGAGCAATCTCCCTAGCCTGAGAATCAGCCATTCTTCAAGGAGCTGACATTGGTTGGTGAGTGCCAGGAAGTCGGGATTGATGCAAGTCTTTTTTTTTTTTTAATTTTTTTATTATACCACCGTGAGGCATACAATTACAAAGGTGTTTATAATTGGTTCTTGGTAATACAGTATTCCAGCACCCATCCTTCCACCAGTGCCCCATTTTCACCACCAATGTACCCCACCCCCTCCCACCCACCCCCCAAGCTGCCTCAATAGCAGGTAGCCCCGTTTCCTCTCTTTCTCTCTCTCTGTCTCTGCATCTCTCTCCCTCCTCTTTTACACATTGTGGCTATGGTACAAGTCTTCATCAGCTCCTGTATGGCATGAAGATTAAGGTCCTATAAGCCTCACTAAGGCAGCTACCTTGCTGCAGGGACCCTCTTGATCTGTGGGTTGGGAAATGGTTCCTGTCACTCAAAGTTTCCGGGAGCCATGGCGCTCAGGCAGGTGAGAGGTTATGCTCTTCAGAGGAAATCAGTTCCAATCACCGCACATTTGAGGTTGTGAGCATGATAGGAACAAAGGGGAAGTAAGCAGAGTGAAATTAGGATGTGGTTAATTAGAAAAAATAACCTACTCATCTGTCATTGGATATTTAGGTTGTTTTAAATTTTTTTGTTTCATTTTATTTTATTTGAAATTTAAAGTCATTTAAGGCTAGTGATGTCTATATCTGAGCGTATGTATTTTTCAGGTAGAAGAAAAATATTTGATGGAAAGTTATAGGTATATGAAGACATGAAGAGCAAAGAAAGTGCTATACACGTGGGCATATGTAACTGAGCACTCATATGATTAGATACTACATCTACTAATGCTACTACAGTGTTAAGGGATTAGAAATAAAGTCTCTGAGAGTAGAAACATATAGCTTGGAAGAGATGAGATAAATGGAGGAGTTCCATCATCATTGAACTGGCTGAACTCAAATTATTCATTGAATTATCTGGTAGCAGAAAAAAGGTAATCATTTGCATTAGTGTAGGTAAGTTAAGATGCAAGGAGTGCTTCTAGGATAATCAGTAAAGTAAGTTTAAAATTTTCAACCTTGTAGAAAAAGAAATAGAAGGACAAGCAATTCAAAAGCTTGACTTGACCCAAAAGAACCTGCACTGGCTCTTCCATGGCTATACCCTGTGGAGCTTGGGAGCTAATGAGGTATACCAGGCACTGAACTTGGGACCTTGCTCTTCTTAACACTTGTTCCTGCAGTCTCTTTCAGAACTGTCATGCCATCAGCAGTATTTGGAGTAGGATGGACCCCAGGTTGAACCAGTGGAGGGAAAGAGGCAATTGCACAAGACCCAGCATTGTGTTAGCAATACTCTGTAGGGGCTCCTTTACAAACCCAGAGCACTTGGCCTGGCCCTTGACAAACCTTCTTGAACAGGCAGGACCAGCTACAACAGTGTTTGGGGAATTCCCCAGGGCATGGCTCCTGGAACTGTATTCAGGGCAGTCCTGCCCACAGGAACTCACACACAAGGTTCTCTCCCTATTGGCCCTTGATTGGTAGGTGGCACATGCTTCAGTGTGGCACTTTAATACCTGTTTGGTGCTGGGCAGTTTCTCTATGTTGACCAATGAAGACTTGCTGGGGAATAGTAAAATCTCAACCAATGTTGTGCAGTAACCACTGCAAGTATGATTCTACAATAGAATCATCCTCAACAGGTGACCATGGTATCCAGATAACACTGAAGCTCTCATCCTTGGCTAATAAGCAGAAGACACAGGGCTGGTCTCTCAGTTTGGAATGTTCTCATGAACTCCCCCTGTGACACTGGCTCTTGGGCTGCCTTGGCCCTGGAGCCCTCCTTAGCACCCTCTGCGTGGGATGGCTCCTCTGAGGGCTGCCCGCCCTCTGCCCTCCTACCTTAGCACAGGGTTGTCACTTGTTTCACCTCCCCACTGTACTGTGAGCTCTCTGGAAGCATACCCTCCTCTGACTTGTCCATGACCTTCCTCAACTCCAGCATGGTGCCCCAACTATCAAGGCCATGTGTTATGGAATGGATGACTGACCGGGCAAGATCCTAAGAAACTCAATGATTTGGAGGCAGATCAGATTCGTGGTTCACACACAGCCCAGTTCCATTAGAATCTCCTGGGAGTCTTCGAGTCCTACCTCACCATTCATGACAGATATACTGATTGATAAACACCTAGTCACACCTGTGTCCCACTCTTATCCCCTGTGAGGAGTTACAGACAGTGCTGTGCATGTCCCGTGACACTGGCCCCCCACTGAACCACTTATGTTTATTATTTTTATTTTTTTTGCTTTTTTGGGTTACACCTGGCAATGCTCAGGGGTTTCTCCTGGCTCTGCACTCAGGAATTACTCCTGACGGTGCTCGGGGACCATATGGAATGCCGGGGATTGAACCCTGGCCAGCATGGGCTGGCGCGTGCAAGGCAAACGCCTTACCCGCTGGACTATTGCTCCGGCCCTGAACCACTTATGTTTAAACCTGAATAAGCATCCCACAGATCCATCACTCTCCTCATGCCTAGCTAGATTTAGGCTTTATATCCTCCAGACTGTGCCGAGGGAGAACAGCACTGGCTCTATCTGCCGACACAGAGACACCAGGTAAGATCAGACTGTCTGGGAAAAGCAGCAAACCCACAAGCTGAGATCACTGCATCAAGAAATTTATTTCAGCACAAAACTAGGGAATGAAGTACAGTATACTTTTTTTATATTCTAACTACATAGATATTGAAGGCACAAATGGTACTGAATCGATTTCCATGGACTTGTTGGGAGAAGATATTTCCTGTTTTCTATTCCTTATGGAAATAAAGATCCTCAAATGAGAGATAGCAGCCGGCATATATTAGGGCTGTTTATAGCAGAGGAGTCAGTCACCTTACATGTGTTTTTCAGTGTCAAAGGCAGGCAGAGGAGAGGGAAGCTTCCTAGGGAAATGAAAGGGGGAGGGTCGTTGCACGTGCTTTGATTGGAGCTGTTGGTGCAGGAAAATTAGAGTGAAAGCTGTGGGGGTATATATGAGTTTATTCGGTTGTTGCTCAGTTGGAAAGAGGGGTAAGAAATAACAAAGATTACTGTCATTGGCTAAACCAAATTATGATGGAATTTGGAATATGACGATTGGAATTCTAAAATAATGTCAATGTCAAAGCAACAGTCACCTGCCTTTACATTGAGATTTGCATTAATCTGCAAATTCAAAATGGGTGTTTTTTTTCTTTCCCTATATCTTTTGTCACTCCAAGAGGCTGCCCAGATGTTTGAGAGGTATAGATGAAGTAGCCCTGATTTGCGGCTGACTCCAGGGTGAAATAGGAGCCAATATGTTCCCTGATGAAAGTGAAGGGCAGACGTTCCTTCTCACTGTATGAGCTCAGATTCTTAATGTCCTTTTTCTGAAATAGAAAGAAAATGTATTAAGTAGCCAGGTTATGTTGTGAAGGAGAGATCAGCATAGTCTTTGCCCAAGTTTAGGATTTTATTTAATTTTTATGTATGTATGTATAGATTTATTTATTATTATTATTATTATTATTATTTCACTTTCAACCGTTTATTCATGATTCCAGAAAACCCAGTTCCCGGATTTCACAGGCTGCAGACTCTTCCAGGGACAGCCTGGGCAGTCCGGTCCACAGCCACGCAGTGAGATATACAATTATAAAGATGTTCATATTTGGGTTACGTATTACAGTGTTCCAGCACCTATCCCTCCACCAGTGCTCATTTTCCACCACCAATGTCCCCGATTTCTGCCCCCTCCCCTATCCTGCCTCTATGGCAGGTTTATTATCACTTTCTCTTTCTCTGTCTCTCTTTTGTCTACCTTCTCTTACACATTGTGGATTGCAATACATACATATAGAGGTTATCATGTGTATCTTTTTTTGCCTGTATTTAAGTTCAGTTTTAGGTTGGTATTAGCACGTTAGACAATTATTAGCTAAGTTTGGGCTTTTAGCCTCTGCGTTCAGCCTCCCACTGCCCTGGATTGTGGGACAGGAGAGATTTCCCAGATTTCTTACCTTCAGCTGTAGAGAAGGAGTCTCTGACTCCTGAACCCTGTCACAGCAGAGACACAGTTCCCCATTGGATACAGCCAAAAAGATTTCATTTCTGTTACTATGACTGTTCTTGCATGAAGGTAATATATGAAATTTCTCTGTGAAAAGTCCGACCACAAAGTTAGTGCTGAAGGAGAAAAAGGGAGATCTTTCCTTTGCTATTTCTGATTCAACTCCTCCTCCCCTTCGTAATTTGATTAGGTTCTGGCCGCTGAGTTGGTTCTGCCCCAGAGAAATGCACTGTAACAGGGTCTACCTGTTCTTGGTAGATCCCATCCTCTGTCATCCTCGGGCTTCATTTCCTTCCCATCTTCCCAGGCATCCTTTTTTTAGTTCGGGGCTGTTTATGGATCCAGCACCAGTTGACTCTCGAAATAGTTACCCCAGAAAGCAACCCCTTTGCTCTCTGCAGGAAAGTGGGTGCCGGAGATGTCCCAACGGGAGAGAAAGAGGGACTCAAAATATGCCAGGTCAGGAGGAGAGAGAGAGAAAGGGAAAGAGAGAGAGAAAAAGAGGGAGTGTGAGAGAAGAGAGAGAATCACTCTGCTGATAGGGCAAGGCTGAGGTACCTCCAATTACGGTGGATTTGTCAATAACAGCTATGAGGACTCCTTGTCTCAGGACCAGAACTTGGTGGTTCCTGTCTCGAATAGTATGCTTGTTCGGACTCTGGGAATGGGCTGTTGAACCAGAAATAGTCAGTAGAGTTTATAAATAGTCATTAGATTATGAACTATTAATGTGCTTTATATTCCCATCCTCAGTTTCCCTTTCCTTTCTGGTAGACTCAGAGGAGACATAGTCCTTTAGTTACTAAAATCCAACCTCATTTTGGGTGCAGTAAAATAGAGAAAATAAAAGCTATTTTTCATAGAGTTAATGTAAGAAGCAAGGAAGGATTCAGTGAAACATCATCATATATTGTTAGTGGTATTGATCATACCCAGTGGCTGTCCACTGGTGTTAGGAGGTGTACAGAGAACCTTACTCTGCCTCTTCAAAAACATATCTCTGGCCATCAGCAATGTCCAGGTGGCACACTCTCTGCTGTGCCCACCACCTAGGCCAATGTAAGCACAGAGACTGGGGGAAGGTGGCACCCTCATAGCAGCTTCTTTGGACTAGGGAGGGATGGGATGGCAAAAGATTAAGGGAAAAGCCTGAAGGGTAGTGGCTGCTTCTGTGTGGCCAGACTAAAAGGGTAGGACCAATAGCAACAGTGACCTGGGACTTGCTTGAATATGGGGGGTCTTAGTCACTCATTCAGGTCAAACATGCCCAGAGGAGGAGAACAGTCCTGTGTAACCTATGGTAGGGCAGGGGACTATCTAACTAAGATGGCTCTGACTTTTCATGGAGCACTGAATTATGGCAGCCTGTATTGCTAGATATTCTCAAAGGGCTAATTCTGATAGTTCTTAGTATTGGAATATGCTCTTCACTAACAGCATCAGATAAATTAATTTTTTTTTTTTTTTGCTTTTTGGGCCACACCTGGTGATGCTCAGGGGTTATTCCTGGCTCTGTACTCAGGAATTACTCCTGGCAGTTCTCATGGGACCAGGTGGGATGCTGGGATTGAATTTGGGTCTGCACTGTGCAAGGCAAATACCATACCTTTTGTACTATCGCTCCAGCCCCTATAGGGTAAATTAAAAATAAAATACCGGCTTACTACTCCTGAGTTACGGATATTGCATAACACACTTAGGCCACAAGGAAGTTGTGGGTTAAGAGAGAACAGGGCACCAGAGCTCTCTTATTGGTAAGATTCTGAGGTAACATCATCTGCTGGAAGGTCCTAGATTAGTCCAGGGTGTCAGAGGGGTGTCGGTTGCAATTCTGAGTTTAAAATAAAACTCTGCAGCTTATATCACTGGAGTTGGAATGAGTCCATATATGTCACAGGGGTTGGGATGAGGCAGGACATGACTGAGCCTTATTAAAATAAGAGATATAAAATGAGGAAATGCAAATGATGATCTTGTGGGGAAACACAAATACACCCATGTCTTATTTTCTACTTGTTCTATAAACACAATGACCTGAGCTGTGCTCTTGGTTTTTGTCTTCCTCCTTGTCATCCACTGTCCACATGCTTCTTGTCCTTTAATCTCACGGAATTCCCTGGATCCCTTCTGTAATACCATCCTGGTGCTGCCCCAGGCCTGTGCTTGGGATGCCAGAGTATCAATACCTGTGTTGCAGAACTGGGTCCTTGCACTGATCTGTGCTCTGAGCGCTTTGTACTAGCTGCAGCACTGTGGCTTCAGTAGCCATTCCTCAGTCAGTGTGTACTGAGTCAGCTTCCTGATGCTAACTTGATCACTTGAATCCCGTTATTCATCGATTTGCTCGAGCGGCGCCAGTAACATTTCCATTGGACCCTATCACGTGCCAATGTAGCCCAATGGTATCTGGTTGATTCAGGAATATGAAGAGCCTCAAAACGTTCCTTCAGGGTCTTTACAAGGAAGTCTGACCATCTTGTAGGTGGGCGGCCACGTGATCTTTTGACATCACTTAAGGTACAATATTAATAGCCTCAATATCAAATTATTTACACATGTACATATACAAAATTTTAGAGAAAAGCAGCTCTTTTCTGCTTTTGAATGGAACAGGTGCTAGAATATCAAATAAAACAGGTCACTTCCACACAAACTGGCATGTATAGTATCTAAAATTAACTTCTGTTCCTTTAGAAAAGTATCAGAGACCCACTACATGGTTGGAACAAGCTAGAAGAAAATCACTTGCCTAGTGATGAGGCAGGAAGCCTCATTGCCCTCAGAGGCAGCCTGGGGTCCAAACTGCTCCAGCACCGTAATGCCATGTCACTGAAGCAGGCAGACAGGTGCTCATCACCTGAGCTCCTTCCTAGAGCTTCCTGGTCCTCACTCTTGCCTCAGACATCTGCTGTCTCAAACTCCTTCCCTCATCCATGGCTTTGCCAATTCCCTCCACCTGCGATGCCTTTACTAGAGTTTCTAGTCTTGTGTGAACTTCTGGGGCTAGTATTTTTTTCTGGAAATTTAACTGAAAATGGAACAGTTGGGAGCCATCTTCCCCATTTTTAGGCTACTCCAGTATAGTTCCCACCAATCTTCCCAGATCCCTTTGGAAGATCACCTTTATGGATGGAAGCCACAGAAGCAGGATTGTGCTCAGATCCCAGGTAGCTGTTCTCTGATGATGGGAGTCAATGACAATGGTTAGCAAATGCAACTTCACTGACCAAGCATTCTTTATTCACTAGGCTGTGGGGTGATGTAAATTCCAAATCCTGCAGTTCCCAAAGCATGGTCTGAAAAATCTCAAACAAATATAAAGGCTTTTAACAAGATTCATATGCAGTAATTTTAGGAAATACTAGGTCTAATAATGTTTAGTTGGATTATTCACTTGTATCACTTGTCTTCCCGTTGTTCATCAATTTGCTAGAGTGGGAACCAGTAACATCTCCATAAGTCCTGTTATAAGCAAGTGTAGCCCAGGGGCATCTGCTTGCTCCAGGGACAGGAAGAGCCTCAAATCATTCTTCAGGTCATGAAATTGAGGTCCATAATTGTTACTGGTTTTTAATTATGGACCTCTTCTACTGAGATCCATAATTGTTACTGGTTTTAGGACCTGATCCTAAAATCAGTACTATCTAAGACTGTTGCGCGGGGAAGGAGTGATGCTTGGAGCCACGCACTGACGGAGCTGTGGGTCTGGCGTGGGTCTCTCTTCAGGGGGTAGCTGGCATGGAGGTGGAGGAAAGGGCGGAGGAGTCCAAATCTCCACTCCAAGTCTGGCCAGCGCGGCCCCTCCCCTGCACGTGTGAGCAAACCCTTGGAGCAATGTTGGACTTGGCCAGAGGCTGGCCAAGGCCCTTACCTGGAGGTCGACTCCATGGGTTGCTTCCACGTTGAGGCGAGCTGCGCAGCTGTGAAGAACGGTGAAGAACACTGCTAGCTGTGAGAATTAATTAATGTGAATTGCAGTTGGATTATTATTATTTTTTTAAAAGATGGCTATTTATAATCTCATTAATTTTTTTAGGGGGCAACATGCAATGGTGCTGTTTGCTGAGGCATAAAGCTCCCACCTAGGTGTATAGCCCCCACACTAAGAACACACCCAGATGTGCTCATGAGCACATGTGGTGCTGGAAATAAACTCAGGGTCTGAGTGTATGCTGGGCACATGTCCTACCATTTGACCTGTTTTTCCTGCCTGCAATTTGATTCTTTTTTTTTAAACATTTTATTATACCACCGTGAGATATACAATTACAACGTTGTTCACGTTTGGAGGGTTTCGGTCACACAGTGTTCCAGCACCCGCACTCCACCAGTGCCCATCACCCACCACCCATATTCCCAATTCCCTCCCCCTCCCATGTCCTCCCTAAATGGCAGGTTCTTTATCTCCTCTCTCTCTCTCCCTCTCTCTCTCTTCCTTCTCCTACACATTGTGGGTTGCATTACATATACTTGGAAGCCATCATGTTCATTTTTTGTCTGTATTTAATGCTCAGTTCTATGTTAGTATCAGACCTTTTGACATTTATTCACACATATTCCCTTCTCTATCTTACCTAACCTATGACTCCCACGGCGCTTGTGGTAATTTCCACTTTTGGTAAGATCACCTGACATATTTATGACATGCCAATAAATGCAGTCATTCTATGTCTCTCTCTTTCCTTCTGACTAATTTCACTCAACATGATTCCTTCCATGTCCATCCATTTATAGGCAAATTTCATAACTTCATTTTTCCCGACAACTGCATAGTATTCCATTGTGTAGATGTACCACAGTTTCTTTATCCAGTCATCAGTTCTTGAGCATACTGGTTGTTTCCAGGTTCTGGCTATTGTGAATAGTGCTGCTATGAAAATAAAAGTGCGGATTGTGTTTCCGCTGTGTGTTTTTGGCTTCCCAGGGTATATTCCCAGGAGTGGTATGGCTGGGTCAAAGGGGAGCTCAATTTCTAGTCTTTGGAGGAATGTCCATATTGTTTTCCAGAAAGGTTGTACAAGTCGACATTCCCACCAACAATGTATGAGAGTCCTCTTTTCCCCACATCCACTCCAGCACTTGTTGCTTTTACCCTTTTGGATATGGGCCAGTCTCATTGTTGTTTTGATTTGACATCTCATTGTTGTTTTGATTTGCATCTCTCTGATGATTAGTGATGATGAGCATTTTTTCATATGCCTTTTGGCCATTCAATTTCTTCCTTGTCAAAGTTTCTGTTCATCTCTTCTCCCCATTTTCTAATGGGTTTGGCTATTTTGTTCTTATATAGCTGTACTAGTGCCTGATATATCCTGGATATGAACCCCTTATCAGATGGGTATTGGGTGAATATTCTTTCCCATTCTGTGGACTGTCTTTCTATCTTGGTCACTGTTTCTTTCGAGGTGCAGAAGCTCTTCAGTTTCATGTAGTCCCATATGTTTATATTTTCTTCTAGTTGCTTTGTTAATGGTGTTTCACCTTTGAAGATGTCTTTAGCTTCAATGTTGTGAAGGGTTTTTCCTATATTTTCTTCAACGTACTTTATGGAATCAGGTCTGATATTGAGATCTTTAATCCATTTTTGATCTGATTTTTGTGCAAGGTGTTAGACACAGGTCCAAATTCATTATTTTACATGTAGCTGTCCAGTTTTCCCAGCACCACTTGTTGAAGAGGCTTTCCTTACTCCAGTTTGGACTCTTTGCACCTTTATCAAAGATTAACTGATCATGTCTTTGAATGTGGGCGTCAGGATACTCAACTCTATTCCATAGGTCCACAGGTCTGTTTTTATTCCAGTACCATGCTGTTTTAATTACTGCTGCTTTGTAGTACAGTTTGAGGTTGGGAAAGGTGATGCCTCCCATCTTCTTCTTCCCAAGGATTGCTTTAGCTATCCGTGGGGGTTTATTATTCCATACGAATTTCAGGAGTGTTTGGTCAATTTCTTTAAAAGAATGTTATGGGAATTCTTATAGGAACTGCATTGAAAAGATAGTCGACACAAAGATCTAGGGAGTATTACCATCTTGACAATGTTAATTCTCCCCATCCATGAGCAGGGAATGTGTTTCCATTTCCTCGTGTCCTCTTCTATTTCTTGAAGCAGTGTCTTGTAGTTCTCTTTGTATAGGTCCTTTACACACTTCGTTAAGCTGATTCCTAGGTATTTGATTTTCTGTGGCACAATTGTCAATGGAATCGATTTCTTAATATCCCTTTCTTCTCTTTCGTTATTTGTGTATAGGAAAGCCACCGACTTTTGGGTATTGATTTTTGTACCCTGCCACTCTACTATACATATCTATTGTTTCTAAGAGTTTTTTGGTCGAGAGTTTAGGGTTCTCTAGGTATAATATCATGTCATCTGCAAATAATGATAGCTTGATTTCTTCCTTGACTATCTGGGTCCACTTAATGTCCTTTTCTTCTCTGATTGCTATGGTGAGTACTCCAGTACTATATCGAATAAAAAGGTGAGAGAGGGCAACCTTGTCGTGTTCCTGATTTTAAAGGGGAAGGCTTTCAATTTTTCCCTATTGAGAACGATACTCGCTGTGGTCTTTTGGTAGATGGCTTTGACTATCTTGAGGAAGCTTCCTTCAATTCCCATTTTCTGGAGGGTTTTATTCATGAATGGGTGCTGGATCTTGTCAAATGCTTTTTCTGCATCTATCGATAGGACCATATGGTTATTATTTTTTCTCTTATTGATATGATTTATTTTGTTGATTGATTTGCAAATGTTGAACCATCCTTGCATTCCTGGGATGAATCCTACTTGGTCATGATGTATGCTAATTTTGGTGAGTCTTTGGATTCTGTTTGCTAGTATTTTGTTGAAGATCTTAGCATCTGTGTTCATCAAGGAGATTGGTCTGTAATTTTCCTTCTTTGTGTTGTCTCTCCCTGCTTTGGGTATCAAGGTGATATGCGCCTCGTAAAAGCTGTTTGGGAGTGTTTCTGTTTCTTCTATTTCCTGGAAGAGCTTTAACAGGACTGGCAGTAGGTCCTCCTTAAAGGTTTGGTAGAATTCGCCAGTGAACCCATCTGGACCTGGGCTTTTGTGTTTGGGCAGACTTTTAATTACTGTTTCAATTTCCTCGATGGTGATAGGCTTATTCAAGTATTGGAGGTCTTCTTATTTCAATTGTGGGAGGTTATAGGACTTCAGGAATTTATCCATTTCTTCTAGGTTCTCATGTTTTGTGGCATACAGGTTCTCAAAGTAACCTCTGATAATCTTTTGGATTTCTGTTTTTTCTGTTGTGATGTCACCATTTTCACTTCTGATTCTATTTATTTGGGTTCTCTCTTTCCCTGTCCTTACAAGTCTTGCCAGTGGTTTGTTGATCTTGTTTAATTTTTCAAAGAACAAGCTCTTGGTTTCATTAATCTTTTGGATTGTTTTTTTTTTTTTTTTTGGTTTCCAGCTCGTTGATTTCCTCCCTAAGTTTCACTATTTCCTTCCTTCTCTCTGGGTTGGGCTCCCCTTGTTGGTCTTTTTCTAATATTTTCAGCTGTGAGGTCAGGTTATTTATGTGGGCCCTTTCTTCTTTCCTGATGAATGCTTGTAGAGCTATGAACTTACCTCTTAACACAGCTTTTGCTGTGTCCCACAAGTTCTGATAGTTGGTATCTTCATTGTCATCTGTTTCTAGGAATCTTTGGATTTCCTGTTTGATTTCTTCTATGACCCATTTGTTGTTCAGCAGTGAGCTGTTTAGTTTCCAGGTGTTTGTTTTAGCTCCCTGCTTCTGTGTATGGTTTACTACTATTTTCAGTGCATCGTGATCTGAAAAGATAGTCGACACAATTTCTATCTTTTTTATTTTGTTGAGGTATGCTTTGTGGCTCAGTATATGGTCTATCTTGGAGTATGTTCCATGTGCACTGGAAAAAAATGTGTATTCAGCTTTTTTGGGGATGAAAATCCCTGTATATATCAACCAGCTCTTTTTCTTCCATTTCTTCCTTCAGGTCCAGTATTTCCCTGGTGAGTTTCAGCCTTGTCGATCTATCCATAGTCGATAAGACAGTGTTGAAGTCTCCAACTATTATTGTGCTACTGTTAATGTCTTCTTTGAGGTCTATTAATAGTCGTTTTAAGTATTTTGCTGGCTCCCGTTTGGGGCCAGCAAAACTCTATACCTAAGCAAATATGTTTAGTAGTGTGATTTCTTCCTAGTATACATACCCCTTAATTATTAAGAAATGGCCTTCATTGTCCCTTTTGACCTTTTTCAGCCTGAAATCTATATTGTCAGATACGAGTATGGCCACACCCACCTTTTTTGGAGGAGTTGTTTGCGTGGAGAATGGTCTTCCAGCCTTTGACTTTGAGTCTGTGTTTGCTCTGATTATTCAGATGTGTTTCTTGTAGGCAGCAGAATGTTGGATTCAGTTTTTTAATCCATTTTGCCACCCTGTGTCTCTTAATTGGTGCATTTAGACCGTTGACGTTGAGAGAGATTATTGTCATTGGATTTTGTGCCATCTTTCTGTTTAAACTTGTTGTGGTTTTGGGTTGTCTTATTTTACAATAGACCCTTCAATCCTTCTTTTAGAGTTGGTTTTGAGTCTATGAATTTCCTGAGTTGTTGTTTATCCATGAAGTTATGTATCTTTCCTTCGCATCTGAAAGTAAGTCTAGCTGGGTAAAGAATTCTTGGTGAGGCCTGAAGTTCATTGAGTCTTTTCACAATATCCCACCATTGTTTTCAGGCTTGGAGTGTTTCATCTGAGAAGTCTGCTGTAAATCTCAGGGATGCTCCTTTGTATGTGATTTCCTTCTTTGATCTTGCTGCTTTCAGTATTGTATCTCTGTCTATCATTTTTGTCATTTTAATAAGGATGTGTCTTGGAGTATTCTTATTGGGGTTTCTTTTTAGCTGGTATCCTCCGGGCCTCCTGTATCTGGGAGCATGCTTTCTTCAGTTCAGGGAAATTCTCAGCGATGATGGCTTTGACAATTTCTTCTTCATCAGGGTTTTCTTCTTGCCCTTCTGGGACCCCAATGTTGTATGTTGTTCCTTTTGGCTTCATCGTGATTTTCTCCGGTAGTCTGTTCATTGATTGTGAGTCTTTTTTCCATCTTCTGGTGTTGTCTACAGAATCTCTGAACCTCGTCTTCGAGATCACTAATTCTTTCTTCAGTAGCTGTTACTCTGCTTTGGAGGCCTTCTCCCGTGTTTTTCAGTTCACTTACCTCATTTTTATTTTTTATTTATTTATTTATTTATTTTTTGCTTTTTTGGGTCACAACCGGCAATGCTCAGGGGTTACTCCTGGCTCTGTACTCAGGAATTACTCCTGGCGGTTCCTCGGGGACCATATGGGATGCTGGGGATCGAACCCAGGCTGGCACAGGCCAGCTGCGTGCAAGGCAAATGCCCTACCCGCTGGGCTATCGCTCCGGCCCCTTACCTCATTTTTAATATCTGTCATTTCTGCTTGTACTTTGTTCTGAAATTTACTCAATTCTGCTCTCATGTCCTCCTGTATTTTATTGACTTTGCATTCCATTGTTTCTTTTATTTCCTTCTACATCTTTAACAGTTCCTTCGAAATTCCCTTTCAGAGAGGTTATATAGCTCATCGTTATTGCTTGACTCATCTGTATTAGTGACTTCAATAGTAGAGCTTGAAGGACTTCTGCGCTGCTTTACCATAATGACTATCGTAGGTTGAAAATGTGTGTGACTAGTCAATAGAGTTAGTAGGTGCCTGAATTACTTTGCAACTAGGACGTATAGCAAAGAGTGTAGGGGCCAATGCTCAGTGGTATCTCAGGTTGATAGACAGTGCGTCTGCGTGATTTTGAATTTTGGGGGTGTCGGTGGGTGGTTCCAGAGTCAGGGGTCGGGGTGGGGGGGTCGTGCAGTGGAAGGTCCGAGGATGCTGGGTGGGGCTTGGTCCCTCCCTCAAAGCTGGAGCCCTTTCTCCTGGAGCGAAGTGACTGGGGGCTGCCCGCGGGAGCGCACCTGGTGGGAAGAGCACGGGGATCTGCTGGGCGTCGGTGCTGGATTGTGTCAGGTGGGAGGTCCCAGGGACGCTGGATGGGGGCTTGGTCCCCTCCTCAAAGCTGGAGCCCATTCTCCTGGAGCAGAGTGGCTGGGGGCTCCCCCACCATGGAAACGCACCTGGTGGGAAGAGCGCGGGGATCTGCTGGGCGTCGGGGCTGGATTGCGACAGGTGGGAGGTTCGGGGATGCTGGGTGGGGCTTGGTCCCCTCCTCAAAGCTGGAGCCCTTTCTCCTGGAGCAGAGTGGCTGGGGGCTGCCCGCTGTGGGAACACACCTGTTGGGAAGAGCACGGGGGATCTGCTGGGTGTTGGGGGCTAGATTGCGCCAGGTGGAAGGTTCCGAGGACCCTGGGTGGGGCTTGGTCCCCTCCTCAAAGCTGGAGCCCCTGGGGACCAGCTGCAATCTCCCCCACAGGTGTGTGTGTGTGTGTGTGACCCCTGCATCTCCGCAGACCCAAGTTGCCCCAAGGGAAGAGTGGAAACTCCATCAACGGGAACCAAGGCAAACTGCCTTGGTTTCACTCTGGACCCCTTTCATCGCGGACCCCTTGGGCCCGCGCTTCCGGGACCAGCTGCAATCTCCCCCACAGGTGTGTGTGTGACCCCCTGCATCTCCGCGGACCCAAGTTGCCCCAGGGAAGAGCGGAAACTCCATCAATGAGAACCAAGACAAACTGCCTTGGTTTCACCCGAACCCCTTGGGCCCTGCGCTTCCGGGAACATCCCAAAACTCAAAACCGGCAGGCGCTGAGGCGTCCGAGCGACCCTCTTACTAACTATCTTGCATGTGAAGTGAACCAGTGAACCTTGGTTCCTACATCCTTGCTACCCAACCCAAACTCTGAAAACAGACCAGACACCTACTAACTGTACTATCTAGTACCTATCTAGTACACCCAAGACCCCACATTTCAACCTACAATAGTCATAATGGTAAAAGCAACGCAAAATTCCATCAAACTCTGTGAGTGAAGTCACTAGTCCAGATGAGCCAAGCAATACCAATGAGTTGTATAACCTCTCTGATAAGGAATTTCGGAAAGAAATGTTAAGAATTCATAAGGAATTCAAAGAAGCAATGGAATGCAAAAAGAATAAAATACAAGAGGACATGATAGAAGAAGTGAGGAAAATGCAAATGGAAATGACAGATATTAAAAATGAAGTAAATTAAATGAAAAATACAGTGGAAAGCCATCATAGCAGAATAATAGCTACTGAAGAAAGAATTAGTGATCTCGAAGACGAGTTCCAAAATTCTCCACACAACACCAGAAGATAGAAAAAAGACTCACAAATACCGAACAGACAACAAGAGATAATCGGGATGAAGCCAGAAGAAACAACATATGGATCATTGGTGTCCCAGAAGGCCAAGAAGAAAACCCTGATGAAGAAGAAACTGTCAAAGCCATAATTGCTGAGAAGTTCCCGGAACTAAAGAACTCTTGCCTCAAGATCCAGGAGGCCCGTAGGATACCAGCTAAAAGAAACCCCAACAAGAATACTCCAAGACACATCTTAATTAAAATGACAAAAACTATAGATAGAGATAGAATACTGAAAGCATCAAGATCAAAGAAGGAAATCACATACAAAGGAACATCTCTAAGATTTACAGCAGACTTCTCTGATGAAACACTCCGAGCCCGAAAACAGTGGTGGGATATTGTGAAAAGGCTCAATGAACTGCAGGCCTCACTAAGAATTCTTTACCCGGCCAGACTAACATTCAGATATGAAGGAAAGATACACAACTTCATGGATAAGCAACAACTCAGGAATTTCATGGACTCAAAACCAACCTTAAAAGAAGGACTGAAGGGTCTCCTGTAATACGACCAAACCCTTAAACACAACAAGCACAAACAGAAAGATGACACAAAATCCGATGACAATAATCTCTCTCAATGTCAATGGTCTAAATGCACCAATTAAGAGACACAGAGTAACAAAATGGACTAAAAAAATTGAACCCAACATTCTGCTGTCTACAAGAAACGCATCTGAATAATCAGAACAAACACAGACTCAAAGTCAAAGGTTGGAAGACCATTCTCCACGCAAACAACTCCTCCAAAAGGCTGGTGTGGCCATATTAGTATCAGATAATATAGACTTCAGGGTGAAAAGGGTTAGAAGGGACAACGAAGGCCATTTCTTATTACTTAAGGGGTATGTACACCAGGAGAAATTACACTACTAAACATATATGCACCCAACGAGGGCCAGCAAAATACATAAAACAACTGCTAAGAGACCTCAAAGAAGACATTACCAGTAGCACAATAATAGTTGGAGACTTCAACACTGCTCTATCAACGATGGATAGATCAACAAGACTGAAACTCACCAAGGAAATATTGGCCCTGAAGGAAGAAATGGAAGAAAGAGAGCTGGTTGATATATACAGGGATTTTCATCCCAAAAAAGCTGAATACACATTTTTCCAGTGCACATGGAACATACTCCAAGATAGACCATATGCTGAGCCACAAAGCATACCTCAACAAAATAAAAAAGATAGAAATTGTGTCAGCTATCTTTTCAGACCATGATGCACTGAAAATGGAAGTTAACCGTACACAGAAACAGGGAGTCAAACCAAACACCTGGAAACTGAACAGCTCACTCCTGAACAACAAATGGGTCATAGAAGAAATCAAACAGGAAATCCAAAGATTTCTGGAAAAAAATGAAAATGAAGACACTAACTATAAGAACTTGTGGGACATGGCCAAAGCCGTGTTAAGAGGGAAGTTTATAGCTCTGCAAGCATTCATCAGGAAACAAGAAAGGGCCCACATAAATAACCTGACTAAACAGCTGAAGACATTAGAAAAAGACCAACAAAAGGAGCCCAACCCAGGCAGAAAAAAGGAAATAATAAAACTTAGAGAGGAAATCAATGAGTTGGAAACCAAAAAAAAAAAATCCAAAAGATTAATGAAACTAAGAGCTGGTTTTTTGAAAAAATAAACAAGATTGACGAGCCATTGGCAAGACTTGTAAGGACAGGGAAAGAGAGAACCCAAATAAACAGAATCAGAAATAAAAATGGTGACATCACAACAGAAACCACAGAAATCCAAAAGATCATCAGAGATTACTTTGAGAGCCTTTTATGCCACAAAACATGAGAATCTAGAAGAAATGGATCAATTCCTGAAGTCCTATAATCTCCCATGGCTGAAACAAGAAGACCTCCAATACCTGAATAAGCCTATCACCATTGAGGAAATAGAAACAGTAGTTAAAAGACTTTCCAAACACAAAAGCCCAGGTCCAGACGGATTCCCTAGTGAACTCTACCAAATCTTTAAGGAGGACCTACTGCCAGTCCTGTTCAAGCTCTTCCAGGAAATAGAAGAAACAGAAACACTCCCAAACAGCTTCTACGAGGCACATATCACCCTGATACCCAAAGCAGGGAGAGACAACACAAAGAAAGAAAACTACAGACCAGTATCCCTGATGAACACGGATGCTAAGATCTTCAACAAAATACTAGCAAACAGAATCCAAAGACTCATCAAGAAGATTATACATCATGACCAAGTAGGATTCATCCCAGGAATGCAAGGATGGTTCAACATTTGCAAGTCAATCAACATAATCCATCATATCAATAAAAGAAAAAATAAAAACCATATGATCCTATCAATAGACGCAGAGAAAGCATTTGACAAGATCCAGCACCCGTTCATGATTAAAACCCTCCAGAAAATGGGAATTGAAGGGACTTTCCTCAAGATAGTTACTGCCATCTTCCAAAAACCCACAGCGAGCATCATTCTAAATGGGGGAAAAGTTGAAAGCCTTCCCCCCTGAGATCAGGGACAAGACAAGGTTGCCCACTCTCACCTCTTTTATTCAATATAGTACTGGAAGTACTTGCCATAGCAATCAGAGAAGAAAAGGACATCAAGGGCATCCAGATAGGCAAGGAAGAAGTCAAGCTATCATTATTTGCAGATGACATGATATTATACCTAGAGAACCCTAAACTCTCTACCAAAAAACTCCTAGAAACAATAGCCACCTATAGTAGAGTGGCAGGATACAAAATCAACACCCAAAAAGTCAGTGGCTTTCCTATATACAAATAACGAAAGACAAGAAAGGGATATTAAGGAAACTATTCCATTCACAATTGTGCCACAGAAAATCAAGTACCTAGGAATCAACTTACCCAAGTTGTACAAAGAAAACTACAAGACACTGCTCCAAGAGATAAAAGAGGACACAAGGAAATGGAAACATATTCCCTGCTCATGGATGGGGAGAGTCAGCATTGTCAAAACGGTAATACTCCCTAGAGCTCTGTACAGATTCAATGCAGTCCCTATAAAGATACCCAGGACATTCTTCAAAGAAATTGACCAAACGCTCCTGAAATTTGTATGGAACAATAAACCCCCAAGGATAGCTAAAGCAATCCTCGGGAAAAAGAAGATGGGAGGCATCACCTTTCCCAACTTCAAACTGTACTACAAGGCAGTAGTAATTAAAACAGCATGGAATAAAAACAGACCTGTGGACCTATGGAATAGAATTGAGTATCCTGACATCCAACTTCAAACACATGATCATTTAGTCTTTGATAAAGATGCAAAGAGTCTAAAATGGAGTAAGGGAAAGCCTCTTCAACAAGTGGTGTTGGGAAAACTGGGCAGCGACATGTAAAAAAACGAATTTGGACCTGTGTCTAACACCATGCACAAAAATTAGATCAAAATGAATTAAAGATCTCAATATCAGACTTGAATCCATAAAGTACATTAAAGAAAATATAGGAAAAACCCTCCACGACATTCAAGCTAAAGACATCCTCAAAGGTGAAACATCACTAACAAAGCAACTAGAAGAAAAGATAAACATATGGGACTACCTGAAACTAAAAAGCTTCTGCACCTCAAAAGAAACAGTGACTAAGATTCAAAGGCAGTCCACAGAATGGGAAAGAATATTCACCCAATACCCATCTGATAAGGGGTTAATGTCCAGGATATATCAGGCACTGGTAGAACTTTACAAGAAGAAAACAAACAACCCCATCAAAAAATGGGGGGAAGAAATGAACAGAAACTTCAGCAAGGGAAGAAATTCGAATGGCCAAAAAACATATGAAAAAATGCTTATCATCACTAATCATCAGAGAGATGCAAATCAAAACAACAATGAGATACCACTTAACACCACAGAGACTGGCACATATTCAAAAGAGCAAGAACAGCAAATGCTGGCGTGGATGTGGGGAAAAGGGGACACTCATCCATTGCTGGTGGGAATGCAAGCTGGTACAGCCTTTCTGGAAAACAATATGGACATTCCTCAAAAGACTAGAAATTGAACTCCCATTTGACCCAGCCATACCACTCCTGGAAATCTACTCTGAGAAACCAAAAATACGCAGCGGAAACACCATCCCTACTTTTATGATCATAGCAGCATTATTCAGAATAGCCAGAATTTGGAAGCAACCAGAGTGCCCGAAAATCGATGACTGGATAAAAAAGCTTTGGTGCATCTACACAATGGAATACTATGCAGCTTTTAGGAAAAATGAAGTTATAAAATTTGCCTATAAATGGATGGACATGGAGATGATTATGTTGCGCGAAATTAGCCAGAAGGAGAGAGACAGATACAGAATGACTGCATTTATCTGCATAACATAAATATATATGTACATATTATGATACCAATATCCAAGGTCAAGTGAAACATATATCAGGAGGTCTTGTCAAATGTGGAAATTATGACAAACGGTGGGAGTCAGAGCCTAGGTAAGACAGAAAATGGAACAGTGTGCTAACAATTGTCGAGGGTACTAATGCCAACGTAGAACTGAGCATTAAATAGAGGCAAAAGATACACATGACAACCCTTTAATGTATGTTCTGTAATCCATAGTCTGGAGGGGAAGGAAAAGAGAAAGAGAGAGAAATGGAAAGAAATAAAGAACTTGCCATGGAGGAGGGCTGGGGGAGGGGGAGGGAACTGGGGACGTTGGTGGTGGGAGATGGGCACTGGTGGCGGGATGGGTGCTGGAACACTGTATGACCAAAACCCAAATATGAACTTTTTATTTGTATATCTTTGTAATTGTAAAAATAAAAAATTATTTAAAAAAAAAAGCTGGAGCCCTTTCTCCTGGAGCAGAGTGGCTGGGGGCTGCCCGCCGGGGGACGCACCTGGTGGGAAGAATGCGGGGGATCTGCTGGGCGTTGGGGCTGGATTGTGTCAGGTGGGAGGTCCGACGACGCTGGGTGGGGCTTGGTCCCCTCCTCAAAGCTGGAGCCCTTTCTCCTGGAGCAGAGGGGCTGGGGGCTGCCCGCCACGGGAACCCACCTGGTGGGAAGAGCAAGGGGATCTGCTCTGCAATTTGATTCTTTAAAGCAGGATTTCTCTGAGCTATTTTACTGAATTAATTTGTGAGGAATTACATGTGAGTTTGCTTCTGGTTCTGGTCTGAAGGTGCATCCCCTCTCTTTGACTTGGGACTTGAGTCTTTTGTCAAGAAGAATATGTTTCTCACTTTTCAAGCAAAGTGTGTGTTGTAGTAATGGCAAATCAGTCATTTGGAGAAGCAGTGCTAGAAAATCCTTCATCTCTGTATGTGTTTGAAAACCATACATTTGAAGCACTTGAATCATAATATACACATTTTCCCACATACCATACCTGTTGCTGAGTGCTTAGTGTGCTGGGGAACTCCCAGAGCCCAGACAAATTGACAAAAATGGACAGAGAAAGAAGTTTCCTCAGGCAGAACTTAACACTTTTGTTTTTGTTTGGGAACAGCTTTTGATGTCAAGGATGGACTTCTAGAGGTTTCTTACTTTCTGCTTCTGACTTATCCTCCACAGATTCATGTTTGGTTTTCATGTCCGAGCTGCTATCCAAAAAGGACATTGACCAAGAGGGCAGACTGGACCTGGAGAGATCAGAAGATTTAAGTTATGGACTCTTAGAACTCTGGACGCCCGCTGCACTCAGCCAGTGATGCTTGCAGGTTATTTTACTCTATTTCTATTTAGAGAATTGTCTGTCATGGGAGCGGATCATTCCAGCACAAAATGAAATTCATTTTATATTTTAGGCAGCTTAGCCCCTTTTAATTTAATTTTATTTATTTCATTTTTTTGTGGAGTGGGGGCCTGTCACACTCAGCAGTGCTCTTGGCTCTGTGCTCAGGGATCACTCCTGTTGGTGCTCAAGGGATCACATGGGTTATTGAGGATTGAGCATGGTTGGCAGCTGGCAAGGCGAGCTCCCTACACACTGTACTATCACTTGGGCTGCATGCTGAGTTAATTCTGTGGGTTGTCCATCTGAATGACTTTATTTTGGCCATTGCCTGTGTTTTTTTTTTTTCAGTGTGTGGCATTTCCCAGGAATCACATGAGCTTTTGCTAAAATGCGGATTTTGGTCCAGGAGGTTTGAGGGCCCTACATATCCAACAGGCTCCCAGGATCCTTTCTCTTCATAGTCCTTACTCTAGCCAGGCTTCAAGATACTATTTTCTTTTATGCCTTGAAGCAGAGAAAACTCATGTTCATTACTCTATATTGATAAATACTGAGAAAATTTATAAGATCCAACATCCAGTTACAATAAAAATTCTCAATAAAATTAAAGTCCCTTCCTCCCCGAGATCAGGAAAAGGCAAAGATGTCTACCACTACTCATACAAAAAATCAGTTGCATTTCTATATATAATGAATTAGAGTATATGGCTATCAAAAATTATACCCTACTTAAAATAGTGCTCCAAAATATCAAATACTGATAACCTATTAGTCAACCAAAAAGCTTAGCAACAACAACAAATCAATAAACCCAGGGGAAGGAGGAGGATGGAGGTGGGAAGGAAACTGGGGACATTAGTGGTCCGAAATTTACACTGGTAGAGGGATGGGTATTGAAACATTGACTGAAACCTGATCATGAACAGATTTGTAAATGAATCTCATGGTGATTCAATTAAAAAACAATCAATAAACCAATTAAAAATGAGAAGAGGTGGTTTAACAGTTCCATAAAGAAGGCATAAGGATGGTTAATAAGCATATGAAAAGTTTCTATTATCACTTGTACTGGGAGACACAAATCAAAATGACAATGAGGTATCACCTCACACCAGTGCGAATGGCATAAATACAAAAAGGGAAAAGAAGCATGCGAGGAATATCCTAGGGAATTTGGTGAAAAAGGAACTCTCATTGCTAATAGGAAGGACTCAGTCCACTCTTAGGAAAACAATATGGACATTTTTCAAAAAGTGAAAATGGAGGTCCGTTTCATCAAGCTTTCCCACCTCTAGGGATCTGCCCCCAAACACAAAGGCATTAATTAAAAAAAAGGCATCCTCAAAGATGAAACACCACTGACCAAGCAAATGGAAATGAAAATAAACATATGGGACTACATGAGACTTATATGCTTCTGTACTTTAAAAGAAATGATAACCAAGATACTAAGACAGCCCACAGATTGGGAAAGGATATTTACCAGGCCTTACCAATCACTCCCTTACCTTGAGCTGTATAGCAGACTGCTCAGCTTCCCTTGATCTCAGCTCTGTAGATTTTGCTAGGTGCTGACAACTGCAGAGCCCCGACTGCCACACTGGCTTATAGGATGTTACAGTTGACAGGTGCGTGAATATAATTATAGGGTACCTATAAGAGTAGGATTTCCTAAGGAGACAGATGACTATTAGCTGATATCACTTGTATGTGGTATATTAAAAACAAAACAAGTGGCAATGTCCAAACAAAAAATAAAAACAATCTCTTAGACTGACCAAAAACTGTTGAGGTTTCCCAAGGGTGGAGGATGGGTCTTGAAGGACCCAATGGAGTCTGGGGATGGGATTTTGGTGGTGGACATAAAATAGTTATATGTATCCCCAAAACATAAACCTTTATCACTGTCACTGTATCACTGTCTTCCCGTTCATCATCAATTTGCTCGAGCGGGGCCTCAGTAACATCTCCATATGTCCTGTCTCATGCTAGTAGAGCCCAAGAGCATCTGCTTGCTCCAGGAACATAAAGAGCCTCAATCCATTCGGAATGAGGTCTTTAATTGTTACTGATATTTGGCATATCAAATACAACACTGGTAGCTTGCCAGGCTCTGCCGTGCAGGTAGCATACTCTTGTAGTCATCTCTAAGTCCAGCATTTATTGATGAACCACGCGGGCTGCGATAGGCTGGTCTGCTGGGTGGAGTTCTGACGAGAGAGAAGTCCGGATGTGGAAAATGGAGGCCCTCATGGAGTCGGGGGTAGTCTGGCTTGTTGCAAGGCTCTGCTGGGGTGGCGGGCAAGGGCTAGAACCCACCATCCCTCCTGGGCGCCTCGTGAGCGGCTGGGCAGGGAGAACCAGTAGCAGCTCTGCCTCATGTCTGTGAGTATAAACATTTATACTCTTATAAATGTTGCCCCAGGAGAAGAAACTCATATAGAAAATCATTGTGAAACAAAATGATATAATTATGTTGAGTAGAAAAAGGAGACTACAACATTAAGTAGGAAAGGCAAGTCAAAAAGAATTTCTCAGTCATATTCCTTTGTATGTTATGTAGATGTTATGTAGGTGTGTGTGTGTGTGTGTGTGTGTGTGTGTGTGTGTGTATAAAAAAGATGAGCAGAGGGAAACCATAGTCTTGGTGTTGGGGCTATATCTGGTGATGTTCAAAAGTTGCTACTGGCTCACATCTGAAGGTACTCAGGGGACCGTATGGGATACCAGGGATTAAACCCAGGCCAGCCTTGTGCAAGGCCAGTGCCTTACCTACTGTATTCTCTCTCTCTCTCTCTTTAAAGGGGCTTTTAAGAGGTAGAGACACAGTATGCTCAAGTAAGTCATATTTATATTCTTGGGACACCTGCAGCTAGGTATACGTAATCCTTGGTGCATTGATAAATCATTTTAAGAACCTCACACTCTTTAATTTGGAAAGCCTAAAGAATAATATATATCCTCATACAAAGGATTAGTGATATGAAGAAAACAATGGACTTAACCTAGACCTGGCATAGTGAGAGCACAATGGATTAATGCTAGAGTTGTTGCTACTGTTGCTCCTGTGTCAGGGTGCCGGTGCAGGTGACCTAGAGCTATTATTTCTAATGAGTCACGTGAATTTCTTTTGAATGGATTAACTGCTTTGACATTGTGAAGTGTCAGGATACACCATAGGAGTTTGTTTATACTGTGGTATGCAAATTAGTAGGGAGTGAATAATCACTGATAACCCGAGATGCTATTTATCACTGGCCAGAAGAATGTTGTTCTATGTTGTCCTTCTGCATATGCATTATAAACTGACTTTTTATGAGATCCAGACTCCAGCCCTTCAGATCAGAGATGCTAAGAGCATAGGACTAACAGTGACAGGAGACTGAGACAGAGCCATGGACTATGGGGATCCTTGACTCAGGTAGGTGGTTTTCACTCTGGTACGCTGATGTGGGGGGAGAAGCAGAGCAGCCTCTGGCCCCGATTTGGTCCCTGCTATTAGAGCCATACTCCTCTAGTGCCCTGGTTTTCTAAGTAGTACATGCAAAACCTTCCTGGTAAACTTGAATCTCAGCCCTAACGGCATCTGGTAGCTCCCCAGATGGGGTCTACCTAGAATCAATGACTTAACAGGGACCAGACAAACTTGAAGTTTAAGAATCCTGCAGCTTCTTGCAATGCTACAGTACCTTCTCTGAGCTAATTTCAGTGTCTTCAGAAAGATGCTTTGGAAGTACACACACACACACACACAGACACACAGACACACACACACACACACACACACACACCCCAGAAGTTTTCAAGTCTTATTCCTAGCTGTAGTATTAGAAGTTATAGAAGTTTCCTCTAGTACTTGGGGATCATTTGTGGTGGTGCTTGGGGGGGTGGGCATGCCATATGGGTTACCAAGAATCCAACATGCAAGCCAAGTGCCCTGTTCTGTTCTGTCCCTCTGTCTCTTGGGTCTCCAGAACCTAGTATTTTGAATGTTCTTCAGTAGAAAGACATGGATATCTGATATCTATATGTTTGGTTTTTTTTTTTTTGGGAAATCTGGGAGGCTAGTTCATGATCTTTTAGTGGTAATTCCAGAAGTTTCTTACAGGAACACACTGGGGCTCTACAGTTGACATTACTCTGCTGTATTAGCATCTCATGTCTTTATGCATGTGGGTACCTACATTTCTGTCATACATCTCTTGACATGTCCTCTGGCTGCCAAATTCTCGGCCATCTCAAGTGCCACCAATTCTCTGTCTTCTGGATTTAGCTGCAAAGACAAATGCACTTGGTGGATTTCAGAGGATCAGTCAAATAACTTAAAATTAAATAGAGATCCATTTAGCCATCGATTTTAACACATCGGGAATGAAGTGTGGTCACTTGAGCCTGCTGGGTCAAGCTTTGTAACTGGGGCTCTGGGGTCTTCACCTCAGCCTAAGTCCATTCCTTGTCTTTGCCCCATAGCTGCTGGCTCCAGATCAAAGATCCTGAGGGTGTAAGACTAACATGACAGGACACTGTCAGGCCTGTGGGAATCCCTGACCCAGGGAGGTGGTCTCATACTTCTTTCCTATTCCTTTGCCTTCAAATGGGCTGTCAGCCACACAGTCTGGTCATCTGCTGCAGTGAAGCTGTGGTTAGGGTGCTAAGTTGTGCTGTGGTAGGGGCTCCTCTGCCTTGATGTGTGATCCCCTGTGTTGATGGGGAATCTCCCCTGGGTTGATATGGCCCCTGTCTAGATGTGGCCCCTGAGTTGATAAAACCTTTCTATATTTATGTGACCCCCTATATTGATGTGACCCCTGTACTTATGTGACCATTGTGTTGATGTGACCCGATGTCCTGTTGTGGTCTCTTTCTCACCTCTGGGTGTTACACATGACTCTTGCTGTGGGGTTTGGTGAGTCTACCCATGATCACAAGCAGCCTTGTGGGTCACACTAAGGGGTGGAAATGGTCCCCCTCTTTTGCAGAGGGCCATAGGGGGCAGAGGCTAGCTGTAGAGGTTGGTGGGGAGCTGGGGTGTTCCCTTCTCCTCATGCCCAGGGGACACAGTCCTCAACTGAGGGGTTCCAGGACACTGAGGGGATCTGGAATGTGTCCCTGAAGTTTGGGGTATGTGAGAACTGGGACATCAAAGGGAATGATTATCCATTGATGGCGGTGGAGGGGCCTTCTGCAGAGCTCCCTCAGGCCATGGAGAGAATGAGGGTCCACCCTCTAACCCTGTTCCCCACAAAGTCCCCGGGTGAGGGGAGACCCAACCCCGAGATGAAGCAGTGGGAGGCGATACTGCCCGGAGTGGGACAAAGAGCAGTGAGTAGCCTAGGACCCGCGCCCACCTCCTGCCCCATGGGCCTGAGACGAGTTCAGTTGGAAGAGCCCTGATGGCTCCCAGGCCAGGGAGAGGTTTTCGTCTCACTCTGACCAAACCTTAGTGGTGCTTCCAACCCTGTAGAATCTTCACTCAATGGTCCCAAGAAGTCCTGGCGGGACACCACTGCTTTGTCCCTGAGCCTGTCACTGGAAGCCAGATGAGGAGTCCAGAGCAAACAAAGGAATCAAGGAAACCTGAAGAATTTGAATGGCACCAAATGTTGTTACCTGAAACTAGTTTCCCTCAGGATCCCAGCCATGAAGCTGGAGAAGCAAAGACAAAATGAGTCCTGCTAAGGCTCAGGGTATGGATTTGGTGACATGGATGCACTCCGGTTCTGCATGCCTCAGTGAGAAGGGGTTATCTTAGGTGTCTCTGAGTTCCCGCTGAAGGCCCTGGGTCCTTGACAGAGTTAGGAGAGACAGTGGTGGGTGCACGCTCTGTGACCTAGTTCTACTATAGTCATGACCTAGTTAGGCTATAGTTGAAGAAGTCGTGGTGATGCTCCTGCACAAAGCTTTGCAGGCCTGACCTGAGGGCAGCCAGGAAGTGAAGCAGAGAGGGATGAAAGAGCAACCTTGGGGCATGGGCTGTGGCCCAGGAACACAGACCAATTCCCTGGGATAATGGGGAACAGCTGGGATGGTGCATTTGAGTGACACCTAAAATCGCTCACAGTCTGACACTTGCAAGGTGCTCTATGCTGCCAGACCACCTGTCCCACTCCCCCAGTATTTTGAATCATGTGGGTAATGTTTACTATATTCCTGAATTAATGCAATTCCTGTTTCTAAATAAGGACTCTAGGGCGTTTTATTTCTTCTCTATGTACCAGCATTTTTCACCAGGAAAGCTATTTATTTTATTGGTCTTGACTTATTTTGACTTATTTAGGCATCCACTCCTAGGGAGCTTGCAGTACAGTGAGGGAATGGAATGGGGTATTGCATCCATGCTGAGGTAGGGAGCAGAGGACAGGGGCAGCCCTTTGAGGAGCTATCAATGCAGAGTGAGAGAGCTGAGGAGGGCTTTGGGTCAATACACAGGGCACCCCTAGAGCCAGTGTCACAGGGGAGTTCAGAACCTTCCAAGCTGAGAGACCAGTCCTGTGTCTTCTGTGTATTGCTGAGGATGAGAGCTTCAGTGTTATCTGGATAACATGGTCGCCTGTTGAGGATTATTCTACCGAGTAATCATACTGTGCAGTGGTTACTGCACGATATTGGTTGAAATTTTACTGTTCCCCAGCAAGGCATCATTGGTCCACATAGGAAACCTGCCCAGCACCAAGAAGGTATCAGAGTCATACACTGAAGAATGTGTCACCTACCAGTTTGGGGCTCAACAGAGAGGGAACCTTGTGTGTGAGCTCCTGTAGGCAGGACCGCCCTGAATACAGTTCCAGGAGCCATGCCCTGGGGAATCCCCTGGACACTGTTGTAGCTGGTCCTACCTGTTCAAGAAGGTTTGTCCAAGGCCAGGTCAAGTGGTGTGGGTTTTCAAAGGAGTCACTGCAGAACACTGCTTACACAATGCTGGGTGGGCTCTGCACTATTTATTCCTACCTCAGCTTCTCACGCAGCTCTGCCTCCTTCCCTCCACTGGATCAACCAGGGGTCCAACCTATCCCAAATATTGTTGATGGCATGACACTCCAGAAAGAGGCTGCAGGAACAAGTGTTAGGAAGAGTGATTAACACCTGCTGAGTCCTTTGTATAGCTCAGGCACCTGGATAAGTGTTACTCATATGAGTAAATATTTTAATCCTCTTAACACCACTTTCATGTAGGTGCTGTTACAGCTCTGATTTCACAGGTGAGGAAAATGAGATTTGGTGAGATTTAGTAACTTGTGCTAGGTCTTAAGGAAGTGACAAATCAGATGAATTTAAATCTGTCTGTGAAACTTAAGAATACGCTGCTTACAAACACTAGAACTACTTACCTTCACTTTTGCTTTCCTTCACTTCGTTTATCTGTGGTCAACTATCCCGAGTATGTGTTTAAAGTGAGCATATTCACAAAGTTTTATTATAGTTTACTGTATATATACTAAATTATATTATACTGTTTTACTATAGTTTTTGCACAATAGGGTAAACTATAATATAGTTTATTTTATTGTACTTACTATTTTTCTATTTTGTCAATCTCTCAGTTTATTTTATTATACTTACTATTTTTCTATTTTGTCAAACTCTTATAGAATCTAATACAGATATTAAACTTTATCAGAGTTAAGCACATATAGGGATATATGTTCAGTACTATCTGGGTTTGGGCATCCATTGATGGTCTTGGAAGGAATCCTTTGTGGGTAAGGTGCACGTCTGTACAGATAAACTGCCTGTAGAGAGAAAGGCAGAAAGCCTGAGCCTGGAGCCATGTTTCATGGACTGGGACATTAGCCCATGGCCAACGGCTGATGTGAAGATCTTTGTGTGTGGGCTGGAGAAAACTGCATTTTCCATTCTCAGTGTGAAGTGCTAAGGTCTGGTTCTGTAAACTGACCACTAGTCAAATACAACACTCTTGTGAAATTCAACATTCATGACAAGGAACACAAAGAATGTGTTCCTTGTGTGAGGCAGTTCCATATCACATCAACATTCTCCCAGATGACTGTGACCCTTGGACCTGATTGTTATTATGTGCACCCCTGCCCTCTCATTAGGGTTAGGTCTTCTCTAAAGGCTCAGCTCAGCCCAATCCTCACCTCCAGTTCCTTTGAGTTGTGGATGGGAGGGTAGAGAAGCCCCAGGGATCACTGGTTGAGTCGAAACAATGACCAGATATGAAGGAACGCTTTCTGGAAAGAGTGAAAGAAAGAAGTAACTGTACACATAAGAGGGAGAGGCTTAAAACCCCACGAATAGCTAAAGCAATCCTTGGAAAAAAGAAGATGGGAGGTATCACTTTCCCCCAACCTCAAGCTCTACTACAGAGCAGTTGTAATTAAGACAGTGTGGTATTGGTATAGAGACAGACCCGTAGACCTATGGAATAGAGCTGAGTATCCTGAAACGCACTCACAAATATACAACCACTTAATCTTCGATAAAGAAGAGGGGGAGGCTTGGACCTAGTGAAGGGGAGGTGGTGACATGTCCTACCTGGAATTCTCGCTATTATACTAACCCTACAATACTGTTATTTTCTGTACATGCCTGTCTATAACAAATTTTAATTGATAAATTAGCCCTGTAAGACATTTAAAATAGTAAAAAGATAGAATCCATTTTTATGAATTTTTCAAAATATCTATACTGTCAACTGAGTTCAACTTGTGTGGAGAAAGGAGGTCCAACTTTCTTGGCAGTTTCTAAAGGAGAGCTTTGTCTCTGCTGTGATAAGGATAATGGACAAAGGACAAAACCTGCAAACCCCAGCCGAAGTGAACATTCTAGCCTAATTTCCCTTATATTCAGCCATTTCAAAGTGGAAGATCAGCATCTTCAGTGCCTCTCACTTTCCACCAAATCTTACCTTGGTCATTGTAACTGGACCCTCCTTATCTTGAAGGCTTTGGGTAGATAGTTCCTGGCCTCTTATTTGTTTCTGTGCTCTAAGTGTACATAACATAGGTTTGATAATTATTTTCCCCTCTCCACCCTGGTGCTTCCCCATTGTCCCATTTATCTGGTAGACCTGGTTTCCTAGGATGAGTACTTTAGCTATTCAGCTTGTAAGGAATTTAGGTGAGGTCCCTAAACACCATGCGGTCAGCTGACACCTTGATGGTTTGTTTGTTGCTCCATCAGTTCTGATGACCCTGCTGAAATGGCAAATGGTTGTGAAAAAGGGAGCATTGTGAGTTTTCATTTCATCAAGTTCCCAGACTTGAAATGAACTCCATTATGACCAGTGAATAGAAAACTATCCCAGCAAAGTCTTTTTAGACTTTCCTCTCTTATATCAACTGCAGAAAGACATGGTACTCAATCACTCTTTTTTTTTTTTTGCCTTTTTTTGGGTCACACCTGGCAATGTTCAGTAGTTACTCCTGGCTCTTCACTCAGGAAGTACTCCTGGCAGTGCTCAGGGGACTATATGGGACCATCTAAGAGATACGTGGAGGGACCGGAGTGATAGCCCAGTGGGTAGGGCGTTTGCCTTAGACACGGCCGGCCCGTGCCGGCCCGGGTTCGATCCCCGGCATCCTGTATGGTCCCCTGACCACCGCCAGGAGTTATTCCTGAGTGAAGAGCCAGGGAGAAACCCCTGAGCCTTGCCGGGAGTGACCCAAAAAGCAAAAAAAAAAAAAAAAGAGAGAGATAAGTGGAAAAGGGTGGAGTGCATTTCAGACAAGAAAAAAAATGTAGGAGAGGCACTAGACAAGGAATCTGGGTCAATAACAACTAGGAGGTGAGCATTCAGTTAGCATCTTGAAGTCCTATAGACACCCCATCTCAACCTTGCCTCACATTCTAGTAAACGGTGTAAGTTGGCCAGGCACACAAAGGAAGGGGTGTGGGGAGGGGAGGTGAATTTAAGAATTAGTTGATTGTTAGTTATAGTTTTCCAATGACAAGCAGTTAATAACTGATACAGGCTTACTTGAGTGAAGACATATTGAAACAGAGAGGATCACATTAAAAGGACATGAGGTCTATTCATTTCTCCTTGTTTAAACAAATTACATTTGAGTCTGTGATTTAAAACAATAAAACATTGTCTTGCTATTTTGGAGATCAGAATAAAAGGGCTTAGTGGGATAAAATCATGATGTAGGTTGGGCTATATTCTAGATGCTCTAGGAGTGGGTCAATTTTCTGGGTTCCTCTGCTGCCCCCTTCCTCCCCTCTCCAACCACCCTCACTTTTAGAGGTTTACCTGCATTTACTGGCTTCATCTCAACGTTAGCTCTGGTTGGTGGACACTCTCTACTCTTTACATCTCTAACCGTCCTGCCTTCCTTCCTTACTGAAAAAAATTCTTGTGATTGCATTGGGTTTATCTGGACAAATCACTATAATTCCCATTTAAAAATCCTAATTTAACCACATATATAAAGTTCTTTTTCTTTTTTTTCTGTTTTCATTCATTCATTCATTCATTCATTCATTTTTAAGTATTTTATTATACCACCGTGAAATATACAATTACAAAGATGTTCATATTTGGGTTTTGGTCATACAGTGTTCCAGCACCCATCCTGCCACCAGTGCCCATCTCCCACCACCAACGTCCCTGATTCCCTCCCCCTTCCCCAGCCCGCCTCCATGGCAGATTCTTTATTTCTTTCCCTTTCTCTCTATCTCTTTCTCTTTTCCTTCCCTTCTAGATTGTGGATTACAGTACATACATTAAAGGGTTGTCATGTGTATCTTTTGCCTCTATTTAATGCTCAGTTCTAGGTTGGTATTAGTGCCCTGGATAATTGTTAGCACACTGATCCATTTTCTGTCTTACCTAGCCTCTGACTCCCACACGTTTGTGATCATTTTCACCTTTGACAAGACCTCCTGATACATGTTTCACTTGACCTTGGATATTGGTATCATAATATGTACATATATATATATTTATGTCATGAAAATAAATGCAGTCATTCTATATCTGTCTCTCTCCTTCTGGCTAATTTCACTCAACATGATCTTCTTCATGTCCATACATTTATAGGCAAATTTCATAACTTCCTTTTTTCCTAACAACTGCATAGTATTCCACTGTGTAGATATACCAAAGTTTCTTTATCCAGTCATCAATTCTTGGTCACTCAGGTTGTTTCCAGATTCTGGCTATTGTGAAAAATACTGCTATGAACATAAAAGTAGAGATGGTGTTTCTGCTGCGGATTTTTGGCTTCCCAGAGTATATTCCCAGGAGTGGTATGGCTGGGTCAAATGAGAGTTCAATTTCTAGTCTTTGGAGAAATGTCCATATTGTTTTCCAGAAAGGCTGTACCAGCCGGCATTCCCATCAATAATGGATGAGTGTCCCCTTTACCCCGCATCCACTCCAGCACCTGTTGTTCTTGCTCTTTTGGGTATGTGCCAGTCTCTGTGGTGTAAAGTGATATCTCATTGTTGTTTTGATTTGCATCTCTCTGATGATTAGTGATGATGAGCATTTTTTCATATGTCTTTTGGCCATTCTAATTTCTTCCTTGTTGAAGTTTCTGTTCATTTCTTCTCCCCATTTTTTTTGGGGTTGTTTGTTTTCTTCATGTAAAGTTTTACCAGTGCCTGATATATCCTGGATATTAACTCCTTATCAGATGGGTATTGGCTGAATATTCTTTCCCATTCTGTGGACTGCTTTTGTATCTTAGTCACTGTTTCTTTTGAGGTGCAGGAGCTTTTCAGTTTCATGTAGTCCCATATGTTTAACTTTTCTTCTAGTTGCTTTGTTAGTGATGTTTCACCTTTGAAGATGCCTTTAGCTTCAATGTCGTGGAGGGTTTTTTCTATATTTTCTTCAATGTATTTTATGGATTCAAGTCTGATATTGAGATCTGTAATCCATTTTGAAATGATTTTTTGTACATGGTGTTAGACAGAGGTCCAAATTCATTTTTTTACATGTCGCTGCCCAGTTTTTCCAACACCACTTGTAAAGTTCTTTTTCTATATGGAGCTTTATATTCACAAAAGTTTTGAGGATTAGTATAAGGACATCTTTGAGGGGGCATTACTTTAACTAGAACATTAAGGTTATACTGAAAAACTAGATCCAGAGATGTCCACTAGATCTGAAATGATAGGAGCTAGGGAAACTCTGACCCCACCACTCAGTTGACAAGGACCAATTATGCTTGTCAAAACTTAGAAAGTGCTTAAGATTCCTTGGAAAGTATGTGAATACCCTTTAGTCTGCTCTGTGGGTGGTTAAAAATGCAAATCTGGGGCTGGAGCCATAGCCCAGCGGGTAGGGCGTTTGCCTTGCATGAGGCTGGCTCATGCCGGCCAGATCCCGGCATCCCATATGGTCCCCCAAGCACCGCCAGGAGTAATTCCTGAGTGCAGAGCCAGTAGAAACCCCAGAGCATTGCCGGGTGTGACCCCCACCCAAAAAAAGCAAAAAAAAAAAAAAGCAAATCTTTGTTTTAAAATTGTTTTAGGCTAAAAATATTTTGTTTAGATAACATTTACTTTTTATTGCTTTGATGTATAAAATTTCTATACCTTCACCAAACCAAAGAGCCCAAGATTCTCCACCACTATCCTTATGTTACTGTCTCTTTCCCTTCCTGCTCCCTCTACTTCTCCCTAATCTCTGTTTCGACATTGTTTGATAACGTCTATGTTCTTATTTTTTTCTCTCTATTCCATACTATCAGATGATCTGCCTCTGACTCATTTTTCTTAATGCAAGTAGCATATTTTGAGCCACAGTTCCTCCAAACACATTTTGTGTATCCAAGGAGGTCAGTTAGTGTTAAGGCTTTTAAATAAAAGTAGAGGGAGGGGAGATTGTGGCACCTTCATCATAGACGTCCCAAGGCCCAGTCTCAAGGGACCCCCTGTGAATTACATAGCTCTAACAGTACTTGGGGGTCAGGGGGGTAACCATGGCAGCAGATGCTGGGGCCTAGATGTGACCCTGGCAGTAATCAATCCATTAGGGCCCCCAGCCTGAGCCCAGCTGCTCATGAGGCGCTTGGGAGGCAAGGCGGGTTCTAGCCCTGGCCTTCCACCTCAGCAGAGCCTCACAACAAGCCAGACCACCCTCCACTACTCCATGGGGCCCACCATTTTCCACATACGAACTTCCCTCTCGTCACAACTCCACCCAGCAGACCAGATTATCACAGCCTGGATCATCCACACCCACCCTGCAGCAGTTTCTTTTCAATCTGGCCCAGGTGTGCTGAACCAGAGACTCTCAGACATGGGGCAGAGCTGCTCCTTGCTCTCCCTGTGCCCAGCCGCTCATGAGGCGCCCGGGAGGCATGGCGGGTTCTAGCCTTGGCCTGCCACCTCAGCAGAGCCTCACAACAAGCCAGACCACCCTCCACAACTCCATGGGGCCTGCCATTTTCCACATCGGACTTCCCTCTCATCACAACTCCACCCAGAAGACCAGACTATCACAGCCAGGATCATCCACACCCACCCTGCAGCAGTTTCTTTTCAATCCGGCCCAGGTATGCTGAACCAGAGACTCTCAGACATGGGGCAGAGCTGCTCCTTGCTCTCCCTGTGCCCAGCTGCTCGTGAGACGCCCGGGAGGCATGGCGGGTTCTAGCCTTGGCCTGCCACCCCAGCAGAGCCTCACAACAAGCCAGTCCACCCTCCCCTACTCCATGGGGCCCGCCATTTTCCACATCCGGACTTCCCCTCTTTTCACAACTCCACCCAGCAGACCAGACTATCACAGCCCGTCGCGCGGCTGCTAGCGGCCGTGTGGTTCATCAATAATTGCTTTATTTAGAGGTGACTACAAGAGTATGCCACCCGCACGGCAAGCCTGGCAAGCTGCTCGTGTTGTATTTGATATGCCAAATACCAGTAACATTTATATTATGTCATTCCTGTGACCTAATATAATGGTTTGAGGCTCTCTATGTTCCTGGAGCAAGTGGATGCCTTTGGGTTCTACTAGCATGAGACAGGACATATGGAGATATTACTGGTGCCCGCTCTAGCAAATAGATGATTAATGGGAATATAGTGATAGTGATAGTGATAGCCTGTGTCGGGCAGACACTCACCATTCCCTCTGACCCTTGGAAGGAAGAAACAACAAGTCCAGAAGTACCTGAAGGTTACTTTTAATTGTTACTTTTTGCTTCACCTCACTGCTCACTGCAGGAACCTTTCTTCAGGGACCTCTGGTTCTTTTCTGGTGGGTTCTCCTGCAGGTTGCTCTGTCCTGGGGATGGAGGCAGGTGTCTGTGCAGGCTCCTCTTGTCAGGGCCTCTATCTTCTGAACATATTTATTCAGGGCTTTTCTCTTCAGGTCCTCTCTCAGAACCTCTTTTCAGGACGCCTTAGGTCCTTTCTGTTCAGGACTTTTCTGTTCAGGGCCTCTTTTCTCTGGACTCCTTGGCTATGTCCCTATCTCTGTTTTACTATGTTACATTATTTCATCCTGTTGCCTCTATTTTACTGTTTTCCCAAACTGATACTATTTCTCTGAGTTCCACCATTTGGTCCTATTGCCCTTTTGCCCCGTAGCCCTGCAGTCTTGGTGCTGGCCCTCGGGCCTAGGCACTAGGAGTAGCTTCTCTCCCCTGGTGCTGGCTATCCAGCCCAGGCACCAGGGGCCCGTGGCTCAGGTGCTGTCCTTACAGCCCAGACACCAGGAGGTACTGCTCTCTCCATCTGGAAGCCCCGGATGCTCTCCTGGGGCCCCTATTTATAGTCTCAGACAAGGTTCAGAATCTTGGCCTCAACTGACAGTTTCCCAACTGGCATTCCCCCTATAAGTTAGGATCCTCGAAATAGAACTCAGAGCTGCTCTCTGGAGAAAAGCCACTAACAGGCAAGAATATGTGCTGATGCCTCCTTGAGGCTGCTTAGTGCTACTAGGAATATGGCAGTATCCGAGTCTTTAGGAACAAGGGAAATGAGGCCCAAGGGAAAACCTCCCCAAACTCATCTGCTTCTGTACTGACAAGGTGATGATGGTGACCAATACCAGGTTGGTGTTTGCTTGTGTGTGTGAAAGTATTTCCTGTTTTCAGTGTTTGAAAATGTGTCCAGGTAACACTGAAACTTGGGATTGGGGCCAATCTTAATATCATGGAACAACTTTCACACCCAAGATGTAACTATACAGATTAGTCAAGGAGTCATTACTGTGCCACTGTCACAAAGTACTGAGCATCAGGCCTCCTGTGGATCAGTAGAAAGGGGAGAGGGTTTTCTGTCAGCAGTGCAGGCCACATAGAGGAAGTTATCAAGTTCTGTCCTGTTCTACTTCTCTCCAATCTGAAGCTGACCACAGGGGCTTCTGTGCATTCATGGGGATCACATGTGTCCCACACCTTACAGATGAATCAGCTCTTAGGCGTGACTTCCTTTATTATAAAACATCAAGGCTGGCCATGGTGGTCTTCCAGAAGAGCCATCTCACCTATTATGTTGTAGGCTTGTAGGCTTCCTGGTCCACCCCTACCCTGAAAATCTTCTACAAACCAACCTCTTAATCTGATTTTTAAATCTAATATACTATAAAATTTTAAATCTAATATACTATATAATTTTATTATTATTTTAAAAGAAATTTTATTAAGAGGTTGAGAAAAGAAAATATGCTCAAGTGAGAACTTGGGGAATTTATTCTTGTTTGCCATCTATTAGATTGTGAATTCATTAATGCATTGATCTCTAATGTATTTCAAGAACCTATGATTGTGCCTGGCTCTTGTAGGTACTGAATAAGGTTTTTATGGGTGAATAAATTAACAAAGGTGGGAGGGAAGGAGCAAGACAAGAAAGGAAACTCACTATCTAAATGAGTGTATTCCTTTATTTTATGGCATCCCATAAATCAATTCTCTCACTCTTCTGAAGACCAGAATTATTCAATGACATTGTCAGCAGGGTTAGTGCCTTGTGAGTGGCATGTGCACTTGGTTCTCCAATCTCGGGCTCTGCTGTCATGCGTCCTCCCTGACTCTCTTCATTCACATGCATTCTTTTCTATGTGTGACAGTGTCCAATTTCCCTCTTCTAACAAGGATACCAGTCACGCTAGATAAGGGTGCACCTTAATGAGTTCATTTTAACTTGATCATATTTACAAAGACTCTGTTCCCAAATAAGATTACATCTACAGGTACCAGGGTTTAGGATTTCAAGTTCTATTTTTTTCAACCCGTATCACCTGACATTCCAAAAGTTAAGTTAGAGAGAGCTCTTTAAACCTGCAAAAAGGGTGATTTAATTGCAGCAGAAATTTCCTGCAGAAATATACTATTGATTTGAGTTTTGGTTTCATACAGCATCAAGAGTTGCTTGAAAGTCTTTCTCAGGCAGTTTAGAAACACTCTGCTCTGGAATGGTTGAGGGGCTACATTGGCTTTTCTCTCATTGTATTGTTGAGGATAAATCTTGTGTTTCTACGTTTGGAGCAGTATGGTCGAGGTCCAAGAAGAGCAAGCTTGAGCAATGATTAAGTGCTTTGCTTATAAAATTGAGATAATGTCTGTGTCTTTGGGGATATGGGCCTGGATTCCAATGTAATGATCTGCAGCAGCCACAATGTTCCTGGGAATTTGTAGTCACAGCTTACATCACTGTCTATATCCCTAAGATCAAGTAAGACAATGCTGTAGCACCTGGAACTCGCGCAGCCCAGGGATTGATTAATCAGGGATTTGCATTTTCTGGCACTTGGCCCTTTCTAATACCAAGCTCAAGTCAGCCCTGGGAACATCTAGTTTGACCAGTCTGGGGCTCCCACTGAATGGTCAAAATGGCAGAAAGAAGAAACTTGCTGCCAGATTTCCTTAGTCTCTGCTGAACATCAATCTGGCTGCAGTTGTTCATATGAGTGTTGTTGGGAATGATGTTGAGGGTGTGTGTGTGGGGGAGCTAGATTTTTCCTTTTTTTTGCCTAATTAAGGTAGATGTTGTTTCATCTTTGCATTTAAATGGTGGAATTTGCCCTTTAAACTTCTTCCTTTACTAGTGGTTAGGTACAGTTGTGTGCATGTTGTTGGGTGGGATGGATGGTGATTTGGGCCACACCTGCTGGTACTCAGGGACATTTTCTGTCTCTGTGTATAGGAGTGTTCATATGCAGTGTTTGGAGGAGCTACTCAAAGAGCAGGGGATACAACCTCAGTTGGCTGTGTGGAAGGCAAGTGCCTACCCTCTTTCAAGACTTCAGGGCCTCTGAATATCTTTTAGGATTTATATTGCTTCCAGTTAGGTTTGGCTAGCATGGAGATTCAGGTTTGAGTGTGCATGTTTGGTTCCCTCTTCTCTTTTCTTTCCTTTCTTTAAAAATTTTTTTATTATACCACCGTGAAATATCCAACAACAAAGATGTTCATATTTGGGTTTCAGTCATACAGTGTTCCAGCACCCATCCCTCCACCAGTGCCCACTCCCCACCACCAATGTTCCCTCCCAGCCTATGATAGGCACCTTGCCCTCTCTCTCTCTCTCTCTCTCTCTCTCTCTCTCTCTCTCTCTCTCTCCCTTCTCTTACACATTGTGGCTTGCAATACACACATTTAGAGGTTATCATGTATATCCCTTTGCCTTGTTCAATGCTCAGTTCTAGGCTGGTATTATCATTTCCAATGATTATTAGCACTCTGTTCCCTTCCCTGTCTTATGGAAACTCAAACTCCCACACACTTACGGTAGATTCTACCACTGACAAGACCTCATGACCCATGTTTTTTCTGGCCTTGGATATTGGTATCATGCTATTTTTTATATCCTGCTGATAAATGCAGTCATTCTATATCTGTCCTTTTCCTTCTGGCTAATTTCACTCAGCATGATCCTCTCCATGTCCACCCTCGTCTCTTTTCTCAGTGCAAATTTCTGAGCATTGAGTCCTTATCCGCTACCAATCCCACCTTCTCCCCTGCCTGGAACAGCTCCTTAGCTCTGATATGCTGTGGCTCACAGTGAATTCACAAAGGGCAGTATCCTGGAGACAATGACTGGGCTCTCCAGTGAACAATGACTGAGAGGCCCCACGTGGGATTCTGTGTACAGTTCAAGCTTTATGTATTCTTTGTATTGGTGTCTTAGGAGTGTTCTTAGCTTTCTCATGGGGGGGCATCATCTAGGCACTGCCCTTCAGAGATCCTGATCTCTAAACCTAGTTTCTCCAAAAATGGAGGATGCATCTAGAATGGTATCACTTCTTCATTCTGGGTTTTTTTTGCACTTTTTTTAATTCTTTGAATTTTTAAAATTTTTTTTTAATTTTTACGACTACAAAGATATACAATTAAAAAGTTCATATTTGGGTTTTGGTCATACAGTGTTCCAGCACCCATCCCTCCACCAGTGCCCCCTTTCCTACCACCAACGACCCAGGTTCCATCCCCCTCCCCCAGCCCCTCCCCCATGGCAGGTTCTTTATTTCTTTCCCTTTCTCTCTCTTTCTCTTTTCCTTCCCTTCCAGACTATGGATTATAGAACATACATTAAAGGGTTGTCATGTGTATCTTTTGGCCTCTATTTAATGCTCAGTTCTAGGTTGGCATTAGTACCCTGGACAATTGTTAGCACACTGTTCCATTTTCTGTCTTACCTAGCCTCTGACTCCCACACGTTTGTGATCATTTCCACCTTTGACAAGACCTCCTGATATATGTTTCACTTGACCTTGGATATTGATATCATAATATGTACATATCCGAGCCCGGTGGTCCTGCCAGGGAGCTGCACGCGGGCCAGCAGACAGGGCCTCACAGACGGCTGGGGAGGCTGGCGCTCGGCTTGCGCCGGGCCTAGCTGACCATGGAACCACGAGGAGGACAGATGGGTTTTTGGGTGGGCCCGTCGCCTCTGGGGGTCCCGGAAGCAGCCGGATGAGACTTGCCCATCACACTAGCCACCATTTTTGCTGTCCAGACACTGCGAAACTGCCTCACGACCAGATCAACAGAGCAAAGCCAGTTCGAGCCCAGGTAGGCGGCTCCAAGAGGCGGGAATCACTGGGAAGTTGTCAGATGGAGGCGTGGTCGTCCCTTCCCCCTCCATCTTGTCGAGCCTGGTGGTCCTGCCAGGGAGCTGCACACGGCCAGCAGACAGGGCCTCACAGACGGCTGGGGAGGCTGGCGCTCGGCTCACGCCGGGCCTAGCTGACCATGGAACCCCGAGGAGGACAGATGGGTTTTGGGAGTGGGTCCGTCGCCTCTGGGGGGTCCCGGAAGCAGCCGGATGAGACTCGCCCATCACACTAGCCACCATTTTTGCTGTCCGGACACTGCGAAACTGCCTCATGACCAGATCAACAGAGCAAAACCAGTTCGAGCCCAGGACCGCAAGCGGCCATGCGGTCCACTAAAATAGTGAAACAGTGATGTCTTTTGGTGCACTGCATTCCACGAAGAGCAGGAAAGTTTTTTGGGAGGGAGATGTAGGGAGGAAGGAAATGACATGCAGAACCCGCCAGGTGGTTGAGGTGCGGGAGGGGGAGGGAGGTGGGGACATTGGTGATGGGAAATGGTTTTGGGCGGAGGGTGTGTGTTGGAGCACTGTGGAACCAAAGCTCTACATGAGCATCTTTCAATTAAAAAAAAAGAAGGTGGAATCTACCACAAACATGTGGGAATCAGTGGTTAGGTAAGACAGAGAAGGGAACAGTGTGCTAATATTTGTCAAAAGTGATAATGCCAGCCTAGAACTGAGCATTGAATATAGGAAAAAGGATATACATGATAATCTCTAAATGTATGTATTGCAATCCACAATGTGTAAGAGAAGAGAGAAAAAGAGAGAGAGAGAAGAGATAAAGAGCTTGCCATAGAGGCAGGCTTGGGGAGGAGGGAGGGAAGTGGGGACATTGGTGGTGGGAGATGGGCACTGGTGGAGGGATGGGTGCTGGAACACTGTATGACGGAAACCCAAACATGAACATCTTTGTAGTTGTATGTCACATGGCGGTGTAATAAAATATTTAAAAAAAAAGAATAGTCTAGCCCCAAAACTTGGTCTCTCTAATTCCATAATATGTACATATATATTTATGTTATGCAAACAAATGCAGTCATTCTGTATCTGTCTCTCTCCTTCTGGATAATTTCGCTCAACATAATCTTCTCCATATCCATCCATTTATAGGCAAATTTTATAACTTCATTTTTCCTAACAGCTGCAAAGTATTCCATCGTGTAGATGTACCAAAGCTTCTTTATCCAGTCATCGATTTTCGAGCACTCTGGTTGCTTCCAGATTCTGGCTATTGTGAATAATGCCGCTATGAATATAAAAGTAGGGATGGTGTTTCTGCTGCGTATTTTTGGTTTCCCAGAGTAGATTCCCAGGAGTGGTATGGCTGGGTCAAATGAGAGTTCAATTTTTAGTCTTTGGAGGAATGTCCATATTGTTTTCCAGAAAGGCTGTACCAGCCGGCATTCCCACCAGCAATGGATGAGTGTCCCCTTTTCCCCACATCCACACCAGCACTTGTTGTTCTTGCTCTTTTGGATATGTGCCAGTCTCTGTGGTGTAAAGTGATATCTCATTGTTGTTTTGATTTGCATCTCTCTGATGATTAGTGATGATGAGCTTTTTTCATATGTTTTTGGGCCATTTGAATTTCTTCCTTGCTGAAGTTTCTGATAATTTCTTCTCCACATTTTTAATGGGGTTATTTGTTTTCTTCTTGTAAAGTTCTACCAGTGACTGATATATCCTGGATATTAACCCCTTATCAGATGGGTATTGGCTGAATATTCTTATCCATTTTGTGGACTGCTTTTGTATCTTAGTCACTGTTTCTTTTGAGGTGCAGAAGCTTTTTAGTTTCATGTAGTCCCATATGTTTATCTTTTCTTCTAGTTGCTTTGTTAGTGATGTTTCACCTTTGAAGATGCCTTTAGTTTCAATGTCGTGGGGGGTTTTTCCTATATTTTCTTCAATGTACTTTTATGGATTCAAGTCTGATATTGAGATCTTTAATCCATTTTGATCTGATTTTTGTGCATGGTGTTAGACACAGGTCCAAATTCATTTTTTTACATGTCGCTGCCCAGTTTTCCCAGCACCACTTGTTGAATAGGCTTTCCTTACTCCATTTTAGACTCTTTGCACCTTTATCAAAGATTAAATGATCATGTGTTTGAGGTTGGGTGTCAGAATACTCAATTCTATTCCATAGGTCCACAGGTCTGTTTTTATTCCAATACCATGCTGTTTTAATTACTACTGCCTTGTAGTCCAGTTTGAAGTTGGGAAAGGTGATGCCTCCCATCTTCTTTTCCCGAGGATTGCTTTAGCTATCCTTGGGGGGTTTATTGTTCCATACAAATTTCAGGAGTATTTGGTCAATTTCTTTGAAGAATATCATGGGTGTCCTTATAGGGACGGCATTGAATCTGTACAGAGCTCTAGGGAGTATTACCATTTTGACAATGTTGATTCTCCCCATCCATGAGCAGGGAATATGTATCCATTTCCTTGTGTCCTCTTTTATCTCTTGGAGCAGTGTCTTGCAGTTTTCTTTGTACATGTCCTTTACACACTTGGTTAAGATGATTCCTAGGTATTTGATTTTCTGTGGCACAATTGTGAATGGAATTGTTTCCTTAATATCCCTTTCTTCTCTTTCGTTATTTGTGTATAGGAAAGCCACCGACTTTTGGGTGTTGATTTTGTATCCTGCCACTCTACTATATGCATCTATTGTTTCTAGGAGTTTTTTGGTAGAGAGTTTAGGGTTCTCTAGGTATATCATGTCATCTGCAAATAATGATAGCTTGACTTCTTCCTTGCCTATCTGGATGCCCTTGATGTCCTTTTTCTTCTCTGATTGCTATGGCAAGTATTTCCAGTACTATATTGAATAAAAGAGGTGAGAGTGGGCAACCTTGTCTTGTCCCTGATCTCAGGGGGAAGGCTTTCAACTTTTCCCCATTTAGAATGATGCTCGCTGTGGGCTTTTGGTAGATGGCTGTAACTATCTTGAGGAAAGTCCCTTCAATTCCCATATTCTGGAGGGTTTTAATCATGAACGGGTGCTGGATCTTGTCAAATGCTTTCTCTGCATCTATTGATAGGATCATATGGTTTTTATTTTTTCTCTTATTGATATGATGTATTATGTTGATTGACTTGCGAATGTTGAACCATCCTTGCATTCCCGGGATGAATCCTACTTGGTCATGATGTATAATCTTCTTGATGAGTCTTTGGATTCTGTTTGCTAGTATTTTGTTGAAGATCTTAGCATCCGTGTTCATCAGGGATACTGGTCTGTAGTTTTCTTTCTTTGTGTTGTCTCTCCCTGCTTTGGGTATCAGGGTGATATGTGCCTCATAGAAGCTGTTTGGGAGTAACACCATTTCTTTAGGATTCTCCCCCTCCTCCCTTCTTCAACAGTGCTTGACACTTTTATTCTTTTTTATTATTATTTTTTTTTGCTTTTTGGGTCACACCTGGTGATGCTCAGGGGTTTCTCCTGGCTCTGCACTCAGGAATTACTCCTGGCAGTGCTTGGGGACCATATGGGATGCTGGGGATTGAACCCGGCGGCACAGGCCGGCCGCTTGCAAGACAAATGCCCTACCCGCTGGGCTATCACTCCAGCCCCTTTTATTCTTTTTATGTGTGCCAGTCTCACTGCTGTGAGGTGATACTTACTTGCTTTTCTGATTTGTTTTTCCCTTAATAATAAGTGTAGAGAAGCATTTTTTTTCCATAAACCATTTTATGTCCTCTTTGAGGAATTGTGTTCATCTTTTTCTTCCCTTTTTTAAAATTGGGTTTCTTGTTTTTCTGCTTTAAAGTTTTACAAGTGATCTTGGATATGAACCCTTTTCAAGATGAGTGGTCAGCAAATATTTTCTCCCATTTTATGATCATTGTTTCTTTTGTAGTACAGAAGCTTTAATTCAATATTATTGTTGTCATTATTATTATTTTGCTTTTTTTGGGTCACACCCAGCAATGCTCAGGGGTTACTCCTGGCTCTGCACTCGGAATTACTCCTGGAGGTGCTTGGGGGACCATACGGGATGCCAGAGATCAAACCTGGATCAGCTGCTTGCAAAAGCAAACACCCTACCCACTGGACTATTGCTTCGCGCCCCAAGATTCTATTTTAATTTGATGAAGTTATGTTAATTTTGGCTGATTGACAATAAAATTAAGCACTTAACATGCCTCTAGATTCATTTTCAGCAAGGGTTCTGCCTATGTTCTCCTTTATAGAGGTTATAAATTCAAGTTTGATATCAAGTCTTTAATTCATTTTGAATTGAAATTTGTGGAGTTGTGGAGTGGGGATCTGAGTTCATTTCTCCCCCACGCATGACCATTTTTTCCTACGTCATTTGTTGAAACAAACTTTCCTTGCTCTCCTTCAAATACTTACTTACCTTTTAGCTGAAAGTTAGTTGTCTATCGAAGATCTCTCTGGGTTGTGTTCTAGTCCACTGACCTGTTCAGGTGCACTGTGCCTCGCCTTGGGTCAGTCTTGGAAGATTAAAGGAGTCCAGTAATATTTTTTCCTCATTTTAAAAAAATTTTATTTAAATAGTCTTTGTACAATAGGTGGTTTAGTTGACATCAATAGTTAACCTAGCAGGAAATATAAATTCCTTTTATGTCCACAGACATTTTTCATCGTACTTACATTTCTTGAAAACAAGAAATGACTTTTCATTTATTTCCTTAGTGCTAAGTGTGGTACTTTGTGCATATTGGTAATTTGTTATATGTTTTTAAAACAAATCAATAATAATTTTGAACACTTTCAAAAATCAGCTCTTAATTTGATGACTGAATACAGTATCAAAGTGATTCCCAATCTTAGTTACACATTACAATTTTCCAAAAGTATTTTTTTAAACAGATCTTTGTGGACAAGCTTCATTACATACCAATTAATTTAAAGCCTCTGGCGCTCGAGCTTTGGGAGAACGGGGGAGGGTGTTGTTTTAGTAGTTGTCTAGCGACACCTAGCGTCAAAAGACTCCCCAGGCACTGCCCTGACTGCTTTAATTACGTACGACTGCGTAAGCGTCCTGGTCCTCTTATCTTTTCCCAGGTATAAAGCTGGTTATTGATATAGACTTTGTGCTATTGGAGAACTGAAATGTCCTACTGCCTTCTGGATCTTATGGACCCTCCCTGCTTTTTTTATTTCCCGGAGATGTCTTTCACAGTCAGCTAGTGAGAGAATGGTACCAATTTTCAACCGCTGTGCCCCTCACCCGTTCAGTACTTGACTCAGTTATTCAGTTAACTCACTGACTCTTTGAGATTCCAGTAGACCTTTCTAGAGATTCGGTTGGGCGTTTTATTTTCCTTTTTGCTAGAAAATAAAAAATGTAACAATTTTTTTTCCTTTAAACAAAAGCTTGGCACAAGATGGATTAACTGGAGGCTTTGAGATGCTTCCAAACCTTCAAAGACTGACTTCCAGTACTTTGCAGACTCTTCCAGAAAGTTAAAGAAACAAGAATCTTCCCAAACAATTTCTATGAGGCAAGTATTAGTCTGATACTAAAAGCACACAGTGACATCATTATAAAAGAAAATCTTAGATTATTATCTCTGATGAACATAGTTATATATCCTCAACAAAATATTAGAAAACCAAACCCAGCAATACATCAAAAGAATCATAGACTCATGATCAAACAGGATTTATCTCATGGATACAAGGATGATTTATATATGAAAAAATCAATATAATATTGATTTTAATCAATAAATCAATATAATATATCATATCATAAATCAATATAATATACCATATCAATGCAAGGAAAGATAAAAATTATATCATCAATAGATGCAGAGAAAGCATTTGTAAAACTATCTGCCATGATGAAAACTCCTTATAAAGTGGGGATAGAGGGAGCATTTATCAATATAATTTAAGCCATTTATCACAAACCACGTCTAGCTTCACACACAATGATGAAGAGTTGAAAGCTTTGCTTGTAGATCGAGCCCTTGACAAGGCAGATCATTCTCAGCCCTGAAAGTGTCTTTATTCCGTACCACACTGTTTTGATAACTGTAGTTATCTGATTTGAAATTGGAAAATAAAAGCCTTCCCTCTTTCTTTTAAGATATTTTTCGACTATTTGAATGCAGGTGTATGATTACAAACACATTTTAATAGCATTTGGTGCATGATTCTAAAATATACATGAGGAATTTTATAGGGACTTCTTGGGTCAGATGGTAATTTTGATTTTATTAATCCTTCCAGTACATGAGCAGGCAACGTGTTTACATTTTCTTGTGTTTTTAAACTTGATCTTAATAGGGATTTATAATTTTGGATGTAGTTTTTTTGCCTTTTTGTTATGCTGATTCCCCAATACTTGATTTTTTGACACTATTGTGAATGTGGTTTAAAATGTTTCATTCTCTCTTCTACATTGTATGCGTGTATAAATGCCATTGATGTCTGGTGTTGACTTTTGTAGGCTGTCATACTACTGTACAGGTTTATTGTTGGTAGCTTTTTTTGGTGTGGAGTCTCTAGGGCTTTCTAAATATAGTTTAATGTCGCCTGAACATAGTGATAATTTGACTTCTTTTCCAATCAGTATTCCCTTTGATATCTCTTTATTTTCTAATTGTGTTGCTGACTTCCATACTATGTTGAGATTTTTGATAGTAATAGCTCCTGCAAAAATGTTTCCAAAATGTCTGTGCTGATTCACACAGCCATTCATAGGATTAGTGAATGTGTTTTTTCACTATTTTGCCTAGCACCTTCTGAATTTGTGTCTTCCTAATAGGTGGAAACTAAATTTCTCTACTGCTTTGATTTGCATTTCGCTAATTCTGAGTATGACTAACCATAGTTACTTCTATTTGTTTGGATGTGTTTCCTTTCAATGAAATTTCTTTTTTATTTCTTTGTCCATTTCTCTAAGGACTTTTTGTATTTTTATTCATCTGTAAACATTATTTTTTAAAATGTGGCATTTTATTTGTCTATTACACATGTTACAAATATTTACTTGGGGATGCCTTATCCTTTTTAATTTCTTCCTAGAATGTTTTGCAAAAAATTCTAAAATACTGTTGAGTTTTGATTGATCATCTTCTCTTTCATGCTGCTGCACTTGCTGCATCCTCAGAAAAAGGCTGAACATTCTCCGACATTTGACTTTTTCCACAAATTTAAAACTTTAGCCATTTAAAGATCCTTGCTAGCTGTCTGTTCCACAAAGAATTTTATTTTTTGTTATTGTTATGTGTAAGTGTATAATCTAGTCACTAGCTGGTTAGAATTTAGGGACGTGGACTTTAATGATGTTTCTGTATAGCTGGGTTCTTTTATCTCAAAACCTTCAATGTTTCTATTCATTTTTTTGTCATTTTGATGAATAGTTTGGGATTATTTTTGTTAACTTGTCCTTTATTTTCACATCTGAAAGAAGAAACTAAAAGTTAGCATGTTGACCCACATCTTAAAAGTATGGGGTATCAGAAAAACATTAGTTTCAGAAGGATGTGCCAACAAAGCAAATCTACAACATGGGCTTCAGCTCCTTGGAGCAGTCGTCTAGGGCGTGTCTAGCCTTAAGATTGGATCATGATTTCAAAGGTATCAAGCCAAGTGCCATAATCCCTAACGCCCAAATCCTAAAAGTTCAAAATCTTGAATGTTAACCTATTTTAAGAGTTAAAGTATTCAGGATTATGTCTTTCAGATAATGGCACAAACTCACAGAGTGAAAAGAATTGCAAAAATTCTAAGCGGGCAATTCTGGATGGGTCTAAAACATTATTAAATGTTTTGGGCTAGAGAGATAGTAAAGCCAACAGGGCTCTTACCTTACATGCGGCCTACCAAGTTTTGATCCCTAGCATTCCATACGGTTTCCCAAACCCACCAGAAGTAACTTCTGAGTACAGAGTCAGGAGTAACCCTGAGTACTGCCTGGTTGGTGTGATTCCCAATTCCCTTCCAAATAAAAAAATTACAAGTGTTTTATTCTAAGGAAGGTAGTATTTTTTATGTTATAAAGTATTGTGCTATAGATACTGCTAAAGTGTTTGCATAGGTAAAGGATGAAGTTGAAGACTTTCTGAAACCTGCCCTAGAGTTGGGATATTGTTTGTGGACAATATTTTTTATTGTCTCCTGTTTAAAAAGTGAACAGTGCCTAGTGAAGTTAGGTGACTTTTACACCTTCTATGATGACTACTTTTGGTGGAGTTGAAATGCTGTTTCCAATTTGCATTTGTGTAGTTTGGTGCTTTGTTCAAAGTTAAGTGTTTTCAGAAAAGTATATTTTGCATATATTTTTTAAGTCTAAATTTTGACTGCTGAGACTATTTTTCTATTGTACAAAACTTCATTAAAAGGTTTTTATACTGAATCCAGGGTATTCTGAAGATTGAAGCCTGTGTGTAAATGCTACCAAATGGCAAAAAGCAACAATAAAGTTTGATTTAAAAAAAAGAAATAAAAATCCCCATGTTTGTAAAAAAAGCTCATTAGGCATATAACATCCAGTATACATGAGATGTAAATTTATTAGTGAAACAGAAAAAATCCTTTAGCAAACTTGGAGTAAACATAACTTTCTTAATCTAGTAGAGGGCAACCACAAACACCATGAGAGAGATCCATACTCAGTTTCCACATTCAGGAAGTCTGTCCTGTCCTTTAAAGAAGCTTCCCGAAAGCTTCTTGAAAACTGGTTTCAAGGCTATGTATTTTCAGCCTCTTGTATTTGGTTGCTTTTGGTCATCAACTCTGGGCAAATTTTTGTTGTTTTATTTAAATATTGTTTCTTCATCAGATTTACATACCTGATCCTCAAGGATTCTGATGAGTCATACTGTTTCCCTTGAGCTCATCTCATAGTTCTCTGGTGTGCTGCTTACCTTTTCAGAGTTTTTCTATTTTTTCTTGTTGTCTAGAGGTTTCCCCACCTCATCTTGGAGTTTCTTAATCTTTTCCTCAGTTGCTTTAATTCTGCTTCCCAGAGCTTTCAACAGCTTTTTAATATCACTTCCCATACACTTCACTTCTGCTTACTTGCAGTTTTCTTGTTTTGGCTCTCACAACTTCGTATGCTTTGCTGACTGCCTGTGTCATTGTTTCTTTCATCTTATTAAACATCTTCACATGATGTCAATAAAATAATTTTCTGAGGATTTACAGAGTTAGTTGGTGTTGTTTGTGCCTTCCATGTTATTGTCTTCTCTCGGTGAACTTGGTGGACTTCGATGTATTTTATTCACTGGTTTTCTAGCATGCCTGATGCTGGGGTGAGTCGTTGTAGTTAAACAAATTGGGAGACTGTGGGGTTAGACTGGGGTTTGCTCTTTTCCTTCTCTGTCTGTCTTCGCAGAATGACAGGAAGTATAACTGTGAAGAGTGTGTAATTTGCTGGGTAGATCTGATGTGTGACTGCATGCATTTGCTGTGTATGCTGGATATTAATCTCACTGGGAGGGTGGGGCAGTTAGCAGAAGTTCTCATCCTTATGTCTGTGTCTAGCACCTCTGGCTTTGTGAGTACTTACCTAAATTCAGTTCAAGTCCCAGATAATGGTCGATTACTTTTTCATTTGTCTACAAAACAAATAGTTACACAAAGAATTCAGCAAACTGGATTATTTTTATATAGAAAACTCTCATTCCAGTTTTTGTGTGACAGCATCAAATTGCAGTTAGAGTATTTCACTAAAAGTGCATGATGGTAACCACACTGTCATGCACTTTTACATTCTGGGGCAGAATTTCTCATGCGTTTCTTGAGTAGATGGACCAGCTCTCTGTACTTTGACATGGAGCCAAAGGGATTTATTCTCATCTCTTACCATGCCATTCCTGTTCCCTGTAGTTTCTATGATACTCACTAACATCCAGGTTTAAACTTGGGTCTTCAGAATGTAATCTGTTTATTGGTGAATATTTGCAGGAGACATCAGGAACCAACTTTTGCTCAATTGCAGGTAAGCTGTTTGGTGTCCAGGGTTCCCAAGTGATAGAAGTACAAGTGCTAGAATTGTAAGAACACAAGGCAAGGAACATAAGACTAAAATGTACTTACAGTGAATATAAGGGTCCTAAATTTGAGTGCTAGCATTCCTTTTTTAGGAGAAGACAAGTTTTCCCACCCTCCTTGGGGATGGATAACTTTCTTGATGTTTGAGTTCTAGGAATGAAGAGACAATGATAGGAGAAGTGAACTCTGGGGAAGCCTCTCCTTAGTCTCTTTTAGTAGCCCAATTTCTGACATCAACTCCATTTCCTGTGGGTCATATTAGGGTTTATGTTTAAAGGCATAAACGCAGGCAAGTTATTCACACCACTAGAATTGTGATTTTTTTAAATCAGAGCCTCAAGGATCTTCAGACAGGTAAAACTGGTTTGTTTTCTTGTTACAGGACTGTCATGCTCTACCAGATATATAAGCAGGCTCTGCCAGAGCCCATTATTTCTCATGGGAGCTGCTGAGCTGCAACTGAGATTTTCAACAAAGGTCTGGATTATCAATACAGGTCTTTTTTCCCCATCAGGAACTGGAGAGTCTTTAGACTCTGGAAATTTTCTTCATTTCTATGCTTTAGGGCTCAGTGAAGCCTGAGATAATCCCAGGCTAGTCCCATGTTTTGTGCTGTATGGTAATAACTATTTCTCGCTGGGCAGTTGCTAGGATCCTAGCAAAGGTTTTCTATCTCTAGGCTTCCAGGCAGAAGAGATGCCAAGGGAGGAAGGGTTGCTAAAGGAGGTGTCACATGTATCAGGAGCTGGGGGTGGGGGATTGATGACCAAAAAATCATGCCTGGTTTAGGAACTTATGGAGAGAGATTGTCATTAGCTGATTTTTGGGATCATGAAAATTCTGCCTGATCCTCTCTCCCTGTGCCTTTCTGGAAAGATTTAGTGCAGGAGATGGCTCAGATTCTTGGAACAAGAGTTGTGTTCAGTTCATGTGTTCCCGATCCCTGTCCAGAACAAAGGTCTCAGGAATCAGTGTTGAGGGAAAGTCTTGAAAAAGTCTGCCTCAGCTCATATAGTCTGTCACTGTTTCCACAGGTGCTGAGACAACCCAATATGTCCAACATTCCGGGATACACCACCCACCAAAAAACCCATCCATTCAGGTGATGTTGGGATTGGGTCCGAGGAGTCTGAGACCCCCTATACTAACAGCTGTGACTTTTGAATTCTCTCCATGTACGATACATCTCACTGACTCCTCCCATTTCCAAGGGAATCCTGAAGGTGAGGATTCTGGTGCTTGTTTACAGCTCTAGCTCTGATCCTACACTCATGAACCTTAAAGAGGGCACCTTGGCAGGTGCACTGATGGTCTACCAGCTTAGGCCAATTAGTGACTGCCTTTCTCTCAGAGCCCACAGCTTTTCTGGACAAAAAATATCTGGGCATTCAGGAGAGGTGCCTATCTCAAGACCAGATTAACAGAGTAGCCAAGTTCGAGCCCAGATAGGCGGCTCCCAGAAGTGGAAGTCACCAGGCATTCGTCAGATGGAGTTGGGACCACCCCTTTCCCTCTCTATCTTGTCCTGGAGGCCTGGTGGCCCCACCCAAGAACTGCCCCAGGGAAACCGGTCATAGCATGCAGAGACTCAGTCACAATGGGGAGAGCTGGCAGCCAGCTCTCTCCTAGCTCAACTGATCATGAGGCTCCCCCAAAGTCGCATGGCCACTTGCGGCCGCATGGTCCATCAAACTAGTGGAACCAATCATGTCCTAGAATATACTACATTCCACAATGTGTAGGAAAGGGAAGCAGGAGGGAGAGTTAGAAAGAAAGGAGATACAGAACCTGCCATGGAGGTGGGCTGGGGAGGGGTTGGGAGGTGGGGGCATTGGTGATGGGAGATGGACATGGGTGGAGGGATGGGTGTTGGAACACTGTAGAACCAAAACTCAAACATAAGAATCTTGTAATTGCATATCTAAAGGTGGTGTAATAAAATATTAAAAACAATCTCTGGGTATAGTGTTCTGTGAGGCTGGTAGGTTTGAGTGCAAATCCTGAAGCTTTGCCTAGGAAGAACCTAGATTAGGTGATCTTCCTCCTGGTGTGCACCTAAGCAGCTTTAATCTTAGTGTTTCGTCATTATCATTTTTTTTTTCATTTAAACAGTAATGGCCACATCTGACTTAGGGGAGATCTCTGACTTGAATCAGAATGTGTGGGTCTTTCAAGATGAAAATCTTGTGTCAGTTCCACGGAGGACAGATGTAACTCCAGGTGAGTGGGAGATAATGTGGCCAGTCCTGGGAGGCAGCCCCCTTACACAAAAGGGCTAGGGGCTATAACTGGGTCCTTTATTGAAGTGTCACCTATTTGAGGGAGGAGAATTTCACATCTTCCTGGGAAGGGAAGTTAGACACATATTTGTCTGGGATCCGATGAAGAAAATGGAATAGGGTAGAACAAGAGAGCTGCTTTTAAGTCTGAGGGCCTTGTGTTGTCTGTGTCCCAGAGAGGACCACATGAATGGAAATCACTCAGACATATTTCAGGCAAAACTTGCTCATTGACTGAATTCTCCAAGGATCAAAGGGGTTTGAGATGGGGGTTCCCTACCCCAGTGTGCAAGTAGAAATATGGAAATCTCCAGGACAGGTCTGTCACCTCTAAGTCCTAGGACAGAGATGAGAGATACGGTGTTGATTGCTTGGTGGGTCTAGGGTAGCACTCCCTGCATGTCTATTCTGACTTCAGAAGGAAGCAGACATCACCTCTCTTATCTTTACAGTCACTGTCACCGTCATGGCCTGCAAGTACCCGGTGTCTCCTGAGCGGAGCACAAGGTTTCCCATTTATTTGGGAATAAAGGAGCCAGAAAAGTGTCTGTCTTGTGAGGAGATTGAGGGGAAGCCCACACTGCAACTGAAGGTGAGGGCCTAAGAAAATTAATGCTAGAAAATTCATTTGATAAGTTAGTATAGTAGAAAATCAAATTTTAGAATGAAAAAGGTCTATTCTCCTGTTCTTAGCCATAAGCATTCTTGACTTTTTTTTATTTAGATTTCATTCGCAATAGGCCTTTCCTTGACCCATCCTGCTGCTTCCTCAAACACTGAGGACTGTTGTTCTAAAAAATTTGAGAGCTTCTCAAGCATTGTTTCTTCAAATTTATTGTGTTATTTCTTCAATAGGAACTCCTGTTATCAGTTACTGTAATTTCTAGATCTCACTTTAATGTTTCATTTGATTTCCCAGACCTTACCAATGCCTTGCCCCAACTCTGCCCATCTTGTATTGTCTTTGTGAGGACCTCACTGATGGTGTCTGGGTCACAGGGGAAACTTTCAGCCATCCTCAGTCAACTGGGCTGACAGTTTAATGTATGGGTCAGGTCATGCAGTGTTGTTGAATATTCATTTACTAAGAAATACTTATTTTACCTAAATATATAGTAGATGCACATGCTTATATACACATTTACAAAGCATGCAAATAAATGAAAGAGAAAACTTTTTTAAAAATATATTTTATTATAGCACCATGAGATATACAATTACAAAGATGTTCATATTTGGGTTTCGGTCACATAGTGTTCCAGCACCCATCCCTCCGCCAGTGCCCATTTCCCACCACCAATGTCCCGTTTCCCTCCCCTCCCTAGCCTGCCTCTGTGGCAGGTTCTTTATCTCTCTCTCTCTATCTTTCTCAAATTTCTTATTGTTGTCTTAACTTTGCTTCTTTGGGGAGAGGTTCTCTACAACATTGACTTTTTTATCTGTTGGCAGTTACTCAGAGACCAGCACCAGACCTGTCCTTTGTCAGGGCAGTGAATCTACCAAGAGATCCTTTTTCCCACGCAGCTTTGCTAAATGAAGGTTTTGGATACCTGCTGCAGAATTGCTACCTCAGACTCTGTGTGAGGAGAGGCTCAGTTCATTGCTCAAGTGTGGTCATTATTTAATTGTATGTTGAGTCACGCTTGTGCCATTTCTGGATGGGAGAGATAGAATCAGAGATTTCTTGGATGCACATTCTAGTTCTTCAATTAAATTTTCTATATATGCTCTAAAAAGATGGAGAGTTTCTAGAAATTTCTAGATTTCAGGGCATTTGTTGGTAGAGTAATATCATCATGATGATTTAAGTATCCTCTGCTGCTCCTTTTGGACACTGTCCCTCACATTTCAGGACAAGAAGATCTTAGACCTGTACAATGAGCCTGGACCTGTGATGGACTTCCTCTTCTACCGTGACCAGGATGGCAGGACCAGCACTTTTGAGTCGGTGGCCTTTCCTGGCTGGTTCATTGCCTCCTCTAATAAAGGCCAGCCCCTCTTCCTCACCTCCAATCCAGGAGGAACAGACAATATTGCTTTTATCTATAAAGACATGAACTAAGCTTAGAGGTGGCAGCTTTGTCAGAAGTGTTTGTCTAGAAATTTCTAGTTCTCAGCATGTTTTCATCTCTATTATTTCAATGTCATTTCACATCAGTTCTGATATGTGAAAAAGTCAGTTGTCTTCTCAGTTTATGGAAGAAAATAAGTGATGACTTCATGATACCTGTGGATGGGATGTGGATGAATTTTCTGAAGGATGGGAGTAATGTAAGGCTCCCCCTATAATGCCTTGTGCCTCCACCCCATAATGCCCTCATGAGGACATTGAGACCTAGACGCAGTAAGAATTTCTCAAGGGTGGGTATGAGGAAGTCTCAGAGTTAGTGAGGTGGTATCCAACATGGCAAATCTGAAGAGAGTTGGTCTTTTATCCTTTTTTCTTTTTTATTTTTTATGTGAACTATATATTCTATATTCTTTGCTGTGCAATGATTTCCATTAAAGATTAGGACATTCAAAGAAAAATAATGATCATTAGTATTTATTTTTGTCTTAAGTCTAATATTAAGCATAAAGAAAAATATAAACTATGTATTCAAATAGTAAACCAGGTACAATAGACTGAATATAAAATAAAAAGTGCAGAACGAACCGGGTTATATAGAGTAAACTTACAGAGAATATCATGGTGCATGAACCCAGACCTAGTGCTTAGGAAGAGGGAGAAGATTCCCTAGTACTGGCGAAAAGGTGTAGTGAGAGATAAGCATGGGAAAGAACACTTTGTTTCTCTGTTTTCTTTACAATATAATGGACTTACCCTGACTAGTACTTCTAATATTTTCCTTTAGTCATGCTTATGTCCAGAGAATCCATTAAAAATAGCAGAAAATGTTTTATATATATGTTATCTCTCTAGCCCAATATATATACTATATTATATTATCTATTATATTATATAATTATATATCATTATATATTAGATATCATATTATATATATTATCTCTCTAGCCCTATATATATCAAGCCCTATATATATCTAGCCCTATATATATATCTAGCCCTATATATATATCTAGCCATATATATCTAGCCCTATATACACATATATAGGGCTAGAGATATCTCTAGCCCTATGTATATATCCCTATATCTACATATATATATATATAGGGCTAGAGATATATATCGCCATATATATATCCCTATATATACATATACATCTATAAGGCTAGAGATAGTGCAGTGGGTAGAACACTTGTCTTGCGCACAACTCAATCCAGACTAAATTGAGGAGTGGTCTTCAGCATTGATAGGAGGATAAGCATAGAGGGACAAGTGGTTTTGGAAGGGTAGCACTTTACATTTTCTCCAACCTATCCTGTGGAAGTCCATCAGTGGCCCATGCAACCCCTGTGCATCCTCAGTTGTTCTATTTTTATTGGGACATGACTATTGATTGTTGGTTTTGAACTGGGTCTGTCAGAGTTTTGAAATCTGTGCTCAACATTCCACAAGGAATTCAGTCTCCTGTTAATCAGCAGTATCCAAATGCATGGTACATATTCCAAGGAGGATTGGGAATTGGGCTTGCCTCAGTTGTTCAAATACTTGCTGCTCTGCCTAGTCTCTCTGGACAGTTTGATTCTTTGGCTCTGGACTTTGCCTTGTGATGTTCTGGTGTCCCTCTGGTCTGAAATGCTAGTTGAACTGGAAAATCATGTATGAACCTATGATGGTTTCTCATAATGGATTTTTCACAATGTCTTTGTTGAAGTAACTTCTCAGGCAGTATATCCTGGGCCAGGTCACTGCATAATTTTTTACTGGGGGAGCTTTTAGAAAAGTTAGTATTGAAGAGAGCTAAATAGCATGTTCCAGGCATTCTGGATCCCAAACCTGCCCCCGACTGCCCAGGAACAATATCCCTGGAAAGCTTGGCTAACAACTAAGTCCTGTGATGGTCATGGCAAGCATTAGGTTTTCTGAGTGAACAAATAGAGCTCTTTCATGACTAAAATATCCTTCCAAAAATGCTGGCACTGTCTTTCAAATCCAAATGATATACTTTAGTCCATTATTGCCTGGCCAACCCAGTGTACACCCATTCTTACCCTTTGTCTCCCAACAGTGCCAGTACCATTTTGTCCACCCATGTCAGCTGGGTCTGCTGGTCACCAGAATGCAGGCTAAGACACTGTACAAGTGGTTTCATGGTAATTTTGAATAGCTCCAAATTCTTCTTAAGATTTCACCAGTCTGTGTTTTCAAATGGGGCTACTTTTCAGTGCCCTGTAAAGTGACCCTATTTATCTTTTTTTTTTTTAAGATTTTATCTTTTCTTTATTTTTTTTCCTTTTGGGTTACCCCTGGTGACGTGCAGGGGTTATTACTGGCTCCACACTCAGGAATTACTTCTGATAGTGCTTGGGGGACCATATGAGATGCCAAGGATTGAACTCGGATTGGCCACATGCAAGGCAAACACCCTAATGGGCACAGGCTATCACTCCGGCAAGATTTCATCTTTTTCAGTTTGCTTTCTTTTTTTTTTATAACCCTATTTATCTTGGAGGGTGGACTTGATGCTTCTGACAAGTTCACTCCTGCAGTTCCTCATTCTTTGTTTTTTTTTCCTTGGGCCACACCTGGCAATGCTCAGGGGTTACCCCTGGCTCTGCACTCAAAAATTTACCCTGGCAGTGCTCAGGGGACCATATGGAATGCTGGAAATCGGACCGGGTCAGCTGCGTGCAAGGCAAACGCCTTATCCTCTGTGCTATTGCTCCGGTCCCTCTTTGGGCATTCTTTGGTCTTTACTATGTCGACTAATCCTTCAACTGAGGGATCTGAATACTCCAGATGCTGTTTCAGCTTGGGGTAGAATAACAGGGGAGTGCAGTGGAATCTTCCCCCAGGAGAGAATCTGAGCCACAGATCATTAATAAACTGAGTAAACTCCTTCTCCCACCTAATGATTGAATTGATGAACTGTGTTAAGTTCATTCAACCTGGTTTAAATTTCCCTAGGGATTATTTACTGCCTTGAAGACTTCTTGAGTCTGTCTGCTCTGTGCTTCTAATGAATTTACAGACAACTGACCAGCGTGTCCAGAAATATCTGACTCTCAAGTTTGGCTGAAACTGCAACTACATACGCATTTTTTTTCTGTAGAAATTTTGTTCCAGTCTCACAAGTACTTCCAGTAGTTCCCAATAAATTCTCATATATTTCATTTTCTGGTCTTTTGTGATGTGTCAAAGGAAATAGTGAAGGGCAGATGATACAATTTGCCCACAAGTCTTCCTTATCGATCTTCTCTTGTGATAGCTTACCTTCAGGGTAGATAGGGAGAGTATTTTTTTTGTCATTATTAGAATTAGTCATGTGGCATTTTCGGGTAATGGAATATAGGCAGAAGTGAAAGTGAGCCAGTTGTGAGATCAGATATTAAGAATCATGTCAAGAGCATGTCAAGAGTTGTGTGATCAGACACTAAGAATCATATCAAGAGTGTGGGAGATATTTCAGTGGGCTGGGGAATGTACTTTTGCATGCCCAAGCCCCTGTCATAGTTCTCTGAACCCTTTAAGGAGTCCTCTAGACACTGCAAGGAGTTCGTGGTCCTCTGAGCCCTTAGAACAAAGCTGGGCACAACCCTAAATATAAAGAGCCTTTAGGCTCTTTATGTTCCTGAGCGGGCAGATGCCCTTGGGCTATCTCTACATGTGACAGGACGTATTGAGATATTACTGGTGCCCGCTCGAAGCAAATCGATGATCTACAGGAAGACAAGTGGTACAAGTGAACCCCTACACACCACTGGCATTGGTCTATTTTCTCAAAGAGGAGCATGGACAGTCTGTGGAAGCCCTTTAGTTTTTTTTGTTTGTTTGTTGTTTTGTTTGATGCCACGTGGTGGTGCTGAGGGCTTACTCCTGGCTCTGTGCTTGTCTGCATATACAAGGCAAATGCCCAGTCCATTATGCTATTGTTCAATAAAATTCCCTTTGGGATTTTTGTCCTCTGTGGGAATCCTCCAGAGGAGAAAAGCCTCCCAGAATATACCTTCTGAGCACTAGGTACAAACAAGGGAACAGAAGATTCTGACTCATAACCTTGGGTGGAAAACTAAGCCTGATGAAATCATCTGAACTGACAGTGAAATCACAGACCAAAATAAAAGATTATTCTAAGTCCCTGATTTTGTTTGTTGTGTAGCCTGTATCACTTTTCTTCCCTTTATTCATCAGTTTGCTCAAGCGGGTGCCAGTAATGTCTCCATTTGTCCCTGTTGTGTGCTAGTGTAGCCCAAGGGCATCTGCTCGCTCCAGGAACATGAAGAACCTCAAACCATTTGTCCAGGTCATGGGAATGAAGTCTATTATTGTTACTGTTTTTGGCATATCAAATACGACATGGGTAGCTTGACAGGTTCTGCCATGCAGGTGGGATACTTCCGTGTAGCATGATTGTGGTAGAATTCTCCATAAGCCTAGGTGCCAACTGTAGCAGATCAGTGACAGTATAGAGTGGGTGCTTATATTGCAATACTTCATCTCTGATTATAAAGACAAACAAAAATGGCAGTCACTGAAAGCTGAGAGTCATTGGCTAATGCTCTCAAAAGTAGACAGGTGAGTTATTTCCCTTTCCTTAGTGACAGATAAATAAACAACCAACCAACCAGCCAAAGGAAAAAAAAACCCAGGAAAGTAAAATGACTTGACTTTGAGTAGCAGAACTGAAAGTAGAATGAATCTCTTGACCTTTTCTTCCCTAAGTTGGGCCAGTTGCAGAGGTTAGCAGGTTGAGATATAAGAAGGCATATTAATTGTGGGAGCTGCAGTGTACACCCCCTGTGCTTTCTACATGCACTGTGGTGTCTCCAGATGACTCACCCTGCAAGGGAAGACTTGCCCTCTGGGTAGATGTGACTTTGTTTCTCTTTTATACTAACTGACTGAAACATACCTCTCAAATTATTTTTGAGTCAATAGGGATCTTGCAAAAGTTCAGTCAAGATTCCTGATTCATTAGTTGTGGGTGGTACTTGAGATTCTGCATTACTTGCCGATGAAGCACATTCTGATTCACAATCATTGCAGTGGAATCGTGTGAGTAATACGATCATTAAAGTTAGGTAATAATACAGGAGACTTAAGTTGAAATAAAATTGACCTCTGAAAGAAGTTTTTACATAGACTTTCAATTTTCTAGATTTCCTTTTGCTGATTCAGAAGCAAATTAGTTATTTATGTGCTGGTCCAGGGCTTGCTATACATTTAGAAAACCTTGTCCAGCTCGACTTTACTTCTTTCTAGTTCTCTAAATCTTATCCCCAACCAAAACAGAGCATAGTATATTGACACTCATGACATGGTATTAAATATTTTGTAGAGATATTCAGCAAAGGAAAGATGGATGGCATTAGGAAAGATTCAGTTATCTATGTATGATTTAGCATTATAGTACTGGCCAAGCAAACAAAAACAATAAAGACTTTTTTTAAGTAGTGAAAAACTAGTCTAAAATTTTGAACTCTAGATGAATTAGTTAAGTTCTGAGAAATAGACTTTTTTAAAATAACGTTGAGAAGAAAGAGCATTTAAATAGTTCAATAGCAAATAAAAATTAATCTAGAAAGTGAATTTTTTTTCAAATTCCAGACCGGGATAATTTTTTTTTTGCTTATCTTTAATTTTATTCTTTCTTTTGAGTGTACCAGTCCTTTCCTAAAACTAAAATAATTCCCCCTGAGGTCATTGAATGTAATAAGTTTTAATTTAGTAATGGATAAATTATAGAATATTCTACCATTTTTTTTAAATTAAACATTTTATTATACCACCGTGAGATATACAATTACAACGTTGTTCATGTTTGGAGGTTTTGGTCACACAGTGTTCCAGCACCCCCCCTCCACCAGTGCCCATTTCCCACCACCAATGTCCCCAATTCCCTTCCCCTCCCATAGCCTGCCTAAATGGCAGGTTATTTATCTCTTTTCTTTCTCCCTCTCTCTCCATTCCTTCTCCTACACATTGTGGGTTGCACTACATACACTTGGAAGCCATCATGTTCATTTTTTGCCTGTCATTTAATGCTCAGTTCTATGTTGGTATCAGCCCTTTTCGACATTTATTCACACATGTTCCCTTCTCTGTCTTACCTAACCTCTGACTCCCTCACGCTTGCAGTAATTTCCACTTTTGGTAAGACCACCTGATATATTTATGTCATGCAAATAAATGCAGTCATTATATGTCTCTCTCTTTCCTTCTGACTAATTTCACTCAACATGATCCTTTTCCATGTCCATCCATTTATAGGCAAATTTCATAACTCCATTTTTCCTAACAGCTGCATAGTATTCCATTGTGTAGATGTACCACAGTTTCTTTATCCAGTCATCAGTTCTCGGGCATACTGGTTGTTTCCAGGTTCTAGCTATTGTGAATAGTGCTGCTATGAAAATAAAGAGTGCAGATTGTGTTTCTACTGTGTGTTTTTGGCTTCCCAGGGTATATTCCCAGGAGTAGTATGGCTGGGTCAAAAAGGGAGCTCAATTTCTAGTCTTTTGGAGGAATGTCCATATTGTTTTCCAGAAAGGTTGTACAAGTCGACATTCCCACCAACAATGTATGAGAGTCCCCTTTTCCCCGCATCCACGTCAGCACTTGTTGCTTTTACCCTTTTGGATATGGGCCAGTCTCTGTGGTGTGAGGTGATATCTCATTGTTGTTTTGATTTGCATCTCTCTGATGATTAGTGATGATGAGCATTTTTTCATATGCCTTTTGGCCATTCAAATTTCTTCCTTGTCAAAGTTTCTGTTCATCTCTTCTCCCCATTTTTTGATGGGGTTGGCTATTTTCTTCTTATATAGCTGTACCAGTGCCTGATATATCCTGGATATTAACCCCTTATCAGATGGGTATTGGGTGAATATTCTTTCCCATTCTGTGGACTGCCTTTTCTATCTTGGTCACTGTTTCTTTTGAGGTGCAGAAGCTCTTTAGTTTCATGTAGTCCCATATGTTTATCTTTTCTTCTAGTTGCTTTGTTAATGGTGTTTCACCTTTGAAGATGTTCTTTAGCTTCAATGTCGTGAAGGGTTTTTCCTATATTTTCTTCAATGTACTTCATGGATTCAGGTCTGATATTGAGATCTTTAATCCATTTTGATCTGATTTTTGTGCAAGATGTTAGACACAGGTCCAAATTCATATTTTACATGTAGCTGTCCAGTTTTCCCAGCACCACTTGTTGAAGAGGCTTTCCTTACTCCAGTTTGGACTCTTTGCACCTTTATCAAAGATTAACTGATCATGTCTTTGAGGGTGGGTGTCAGGATACTCAACTCTATTCCATAGATCCACAGGTCTGTTTTTATTCCAGTACCACGCTGTTTTAATTACTGCTGCTTTGTAGTACAGTTTGAGGTTGGGAAAGGAGATGCCTCCCATCTTCTTCTTCCTAAGGATTGCTTTAGCTATCCGTGGGGAGTTATATCCCTACAAATTTCAGGAGTGTTTGGTCAATTTCTTTAAAGAATGTCATGGGTAGCCTTATAGAAACCACATTGAATCTGCACAAAGCTCTAGGGAGTATTACCATCTTGACAATGTTAATTCTCCCCATCCTGACCAAGGAATATGTTTCCATTTCCTCGTGTCTCTTTATTTCTTGAAGCAGTGTCTTGTATTTCTCTCTGTATAGGTCCTTTACACACTTGGCCAAGCTGATTCCTAGGTATTTGTTTTTCTGTTGTACAACTGTGAATGGAATCGATTTCTTAATATCCCTTTCTTCTCTTTCATTATTTGTGTTTAGAAAGCCACCGACTTTTAGGTATTGATTTTGTACCCTGCCACTCTACTATATATAGTCTATTGTTTCCTAAGAGTTTTTGGGCCCAGAGTTTAGGGTTCTCTAAGTATACTATCATGTCATCTGCAAATAATGATACCATGATTTCTTCCTTAGCCTATCTGGATGCCCTTAATGTCCTTTTCTTCTCTGATTACTATGGCACGTGCTGAATACTATATTGAATAAAAGAAGAGGTGAAGGAGAACCATGTCCTGTTCCTGATCTTTAAGGGGGAAGGCTTTCAGTTTTTTCCCCCATTGAGAATGATACTCGCTGTAGGCTTTTGGTAGATGGCTTTGACTATCTTGAGAAGCTTCCTTTAATTCCCATTTCCTGGAGGGTTTTAATCATGAATAGGTGCTGTATCTTGTCAAATGCTTTTCCCCTGCATCTCGATAGGACCATATGGTATTTATTTTTTCTCTTATTGATATGATATTATGTTGATTGATTTGCGAATATTGAACCATCCTTGCATTCCCGGATGAATCCTACTTGGTCATGATGTATGCTCTTTTTGATGAGTCTTTGGTTTCTGTTTG